>JBBPTO010000765.1:0-22935 GCA_038094155.1 Pulveroboletus cf. aberrans
TGGGAAAACTCCGGATATCACTGTAGGGAACTCCACTTCCCTACATCAGATCAGACAATAGCCAACCAGTCATGGACCTCAAGCAGTAGCCCTTTCTCAAAGAGGCACTCACAGTCTGCTTGGGAAATCCTGTGAAATGTGATTAGCAGTGATGACATCTGTAAGAATTGATAATGATATGATCTGAGGTCATCATGACATCAGAGCGGTTTTGATTGGGATGCATCTACAAAGGTCAGCAAGTTGTCTTTGAAATGACAACTACCAGATTCACAACCAGGATAAAGCAGAATGAGGGCCACTATGAATGCAGCCCAATCTGGTGTCACACTATCTGCCTCATGGAAATCTCCCAAAGCTCTGCCTTGTCAAGGGGCATGTAGGATAGCATGCACTTTATTCTCTGTCAGTCACTGAAACCTTTCTGTGTGCAAAAATCATCAATATCTTCAAGGAATCATACAAGTGTAACAGGTAATCCATTGAATGAAGGTGCATTTGGTGTACTGCACATGGGCAATCCATGACAAAAAGGTTTAAACATGATGAAACCAGATCTGAATCAAGGATACCAGACTGAGTCAAATGAGAGCAGATAGACTGCAAGTAAGGCAATGAAGCAGAAAATGGTAGTCAAAAGGGGCAGGCATGAAAAGCCTGTAACTTGGAGGGAAAAGTACTGGATGACAGGAATGATGTCTGGTATAGTCAGACCAGAGTCGAGCAGTCAAACTGATGGCAGATTGATCATTGTGAAAGTTGAATGTATTGAAGTTGTCAGTAATCAGTTGCTAGGATGAGAAAAAGAATTTGGGGGTCAGATATGCCTGGAGCTCCCTTGAAGCTCATCTGAATACCCCTTGCAGTGGGTTCCAGATGAAGAGAGGTTGACTGACCTAGATGGCTATAGGTCTCTAAATAGGAAACTAGCAGGTCAGTAACACAAAGAAAGAAAGTGAAGGAATGATTGGTTCATTTCAGGGGAATTGCAGGTAGAGAAACAAGGTAAGGCAACTATAGGGCTTACAGGACTCCTTGGTAGATGATCTAGAAGAGCTTCTAATGCTTCAGACATGGCTAATGAGCACAGGACTTGATTCTTCTAGAATCAAGAGAAAAGGAAAAGAGATTCAGATATGACTGGATTGATGAGGATAGAAGACTCAGACTTTAAATGAGTGAGTAATAAATGATTGATTTATTGTTCTGTGCTGTGTGTGAAACACAACTTTTATAGTCTGGGCACATCCAAGACTTTAAATAAACATAAAAAAGGAACATCCAATCTGAATCCAGTAACTGGATCACAATACAGAGTGTCTGGTACATAGATTACAGTACACTATAGATATAGTAGGAATCCATCCTCGAGCTGGACTGGATTGAAAAGAAACAGATACAAGGAACTGGATACATATGAGTAGGATAAACTGGAACCAGATTGGACACAGATTGACACAGATGCTTGATGACTTGATGATGACCTAGTGAAAGTCAAATAGACATAGAATGACCAGATATAGACCTAAGGAGCAACAGCTCCTTATTACATCAATGGATGTGCATGGGGTTGCCATGGTGAATCATTGTATGTTGACTCACTCAAGTTGCTGGGTGTCAGTGTGCAAGAACAACAGAGAGTTTGAACATTGACACAATAGCAGCATCATTATCACTGCCTTCTATGGCCTCTTGTTATCTCACATTGGCATGTTGTCTGATTTTTCCAGTGGATTGATAAATGGTCATAGCAGCCCCATCCCCATCCGCTTCCAGTGAGTTATTTGAATGATTCGAATTAGACAGCCCTAACAAGTAGTCCAGACTGACTTTGTGAAATGCCACCATCAAAAAAGGCTGTGGATGGTTGACTGTTGGAATGAACAGGTTGGTCATTGAGTGAGTTCAAGTCCAAGTCCACATTGGCATGCATGGCTACTCCAAGCTGTACCATGGTCTGGCCATCTTGATGAAGATCAAACATGTCAGATCCTGTGTGATCTGGAGTATACAACTTGTTCTCCTTTACTGAATGCAGAAGCATTCTGCTCTCAATGTCCACTCACAAAGACATCCTCAAATGTGAGACATATGCAACAGAATCTGTCTTGTAGGTGGACTCTAGTATGTCAAGGCCAACATGACACATCATGATCAAATGTCAGTGCTGTTCAGAGATTCCAGTTGACTCTGAATGTCACCCAACAGATCCCACCTGCTGCAGTCTACTGCTTCCTTTTCAGGTGTTCTTTCCAGAGTAGGCAACAAGTCTTTTCCAGGGGTCCACCCAAGTGGTGGCAAAAGTCCAGGCCCCATGCTGGACCTCAGTGCTCTCACAAATGCCAATGTCTGTGGTGAAAACATACCCCTTCATCAAATTGATCAAATCATCAAGGGAATCATGGTATGTCAATGAGAGAAGTAGACATTTTCTCAGTATTCACTCATGTCTTGGATGACAGGGTGAAAGAAATATAGGCTTGTTTTCATAGGGTGGAATGACTGGATATGTTTTGAAATAGTGATTAGAGTCTTTGACTTGATCTTGTGAAATGTACACATTGGTCACATTTGCACCCAGCATCAGCAAGGCACTGCAAGGGCCATGTGATGACTTAACCCTGGCTGTGGGCTTATCTCAATTGAACCTTGGTATGCTCTTCTCTGCCTAGTCTTGCCCAGTCCGATCACAGTGGATTGTTGTAGTGATTTCCTCATCATGCCCAATGCTGTCCATGTACAACAATGTGTCCTGATGCATGGTAACCTCTCCCTTGTGGGCAAATCACTCTTCAGATGTACTGATGGCAATTCAAGAGACACACTCCATGAGGACTGCTCATCTACATACCACGTGATCACGTGCATGCCCAGAATGTGCCAGAATCAATGAGACTGCATTAGCAGGCATGAACAAGCTCTCAGACATGGTCACATTATATGTGCCTGTCAGAGCAGTGATATCAGAAGGTATGTGCAGAGTGACTTCCACATCCCTGCCCCAGGGGCTGATTCAGATTTGTATGGGGCAGAGGAGGACTGGATCTATTCATTCTCTAGCACAACATTGTCATCCTCAAGTGTAGGTATGTACACCTGTGCAGCCTGCTCATAAAACAATGTTCAAAACTATGTCAGGACTTGAGATGCATCAGATGAAGAGCTGATGGAAAAGCAATGCACATGCACACCTTAGCTGCCTTGCACACTAGCACCATGCCCAGATGGCACACACTGCTTCCATCACCTGACAATTGCCTTGGATCATTCTGCATCAATGACAGTATGGTCACATGCTGTGACCATTATATCATTGTCATATCATCTTGGCCTGGCATCAACAATGATGTCATGGTGGTGCCATTTCTGTGATCATCAATGTGCCATAATGTTGCATCACAGGGGACAAGGCAGATTTTGAGCTGATGGCTAGGTGAGTGGTGTGGTGGGGAGTGCTGAAGGAGTGCAAGGGTGAGGGGAGGATAAAGGGCATGTGAGCCACATTGCACATGGGACCCTGGAAGTGTTGACATCAGTGGGAGGAGTTTCATCATCCTGCATCATCAGCATGTTGTGATCACATCAACAATGACATGATGGTGGTCACATCACTGCAAATGCCACATCAGTCAATAACAACTGTAGATACAGTTGGCAATGTACATGTTCAACTTGAATGATTGCTGGGAGGGCACACAAGCAATGACAGTTGTTTGGGTAGACAAGGTGGCAGGGCTGATGGCTGAACATGTGAGGTGCATCAAGAAGGGATTAGAAAGACATTGTGAAGGCTGTCTGATGCACCTAATGGGGGCACTCAGTAGTTGATGAAACAGCTCACCATGGACTCCAGGAGACAAGGACCCCCCCAAGCCTGCAGACAATGCACACTGATGGATGACAACAATGGAATGAATGGTCATGGAGGAAACAAGAGAGATGAAAAGAGAGGACTCACAGCAGGCATCAGGTGGCAGTGAGGTGTTGTTCTGTTCATTTTTACCACCCATTCCACTACTGATACTTCCATTCTTTCCTTTTCTTCCCATCTCACTGTGCCTTGTAAGTCTTTGTTCTGTTTATTTTTACCCCCCATACATTCCATTACTAACACTTTCATTCTTTTCTTCCCATCTTCCCATGCCTTCTATTGTGCATGATGGAAGGATCAGTAATCTCATCTCAACCCCATCACCCTCCTTCAGTGAGCAGCACTCTAACATGACAGTAGTGCTGTGATGATGATGACACAGCAATTGCAGCAGCACAACCATGGTGTTAACATTGTCAGCTCATGATGGCTCAAACCTGGAGCCTTTACAGCCCTCACCTCAGCCTCACCACTCACCACACACCCAACTCAAGTTGTGCACTCAACCAATCAAGCTACATGCACAACAGTGGCAATGATGACAATATGATGGCTGGTGCAGCAGCATGGAGCAACAACCATGGTGTGATAATGGTAATGACACAGTGGCCACTGACAGCATGTCATAAGGAGAATCATGAGGGAACCACATTATGCAGTACAACAACAACATGATGGCCAGTGCAGCATGACAGTGCAACAATCAGCACAGTGCAACAGTGTCCCTAATCATCACCCTCACACATTCAACCCATTCTGTTCATGCCATTGTGTGTGTTTCTTGCAATCAGGAGTACATCATTAGCAGGCAGTGTATCTGGTACCACTGGGTCTCCACAGCCCTGCAATGAAGAGAGGTTGACCAACCCGGACTGCTATAGATCTCTAGATAGTGTCATATCCCATCCCAACCCTGATCTCTATACCTCTGAACTCCCTCTGATACTTTCCATATCATCTTCAACTTTGACATCCTCATTTGTAGTCTTCTCTGAAGGACTCCCTCCTATCTCTCATCAGACCTCTAATACTGGAATCCCTTTCCCCCATCAGACCCATTATGATTGGTCCAGATTTTATTCCCTTTTATGATTACTCCATTCTGAACTCTCCTATGTTACTCCTACATTACATTCCACATTCCTTCATCCTATGTACATTGTCCCTTAGCACCCTATGATCCCTGACCATTACTATACCTTTACATACAATGGTCTCCTCCATTCTCCATTTCAGACTCCAATCTGACCTCATAGTATATAACTCCTGTAATCCCCTCATGTATATCTTAGTTTGAATATTGTTACATTGATTTCTACTCCTCTAACTCAATCCAATCCTGACAAAGTTCCCTTCTCTTTCTTATCTTCTTCATCATGTTCCTCCTATCACTGAAATGAGGACCCTGACAGTAGGCAAGGACACAACACATACATCCTGCATCAAGTCCTCACCCCCACAACCCCTTATCTCTGTCCCACTATGCCTTTGTCACCTCCACATGTCACTTCACCTCATCTCCATCAGACCTCCAGTCCATTTAGCATCGTTTCACCCTGAAGTTAATCATTACCCCTCAGATCTCCATTGGATGGAGCTCTGAAGAAGTATGGATCATAACAAATAGGAAACTAGCAGGTCAGTAACACAAAGAAAGAAAACGAAGGAATGATTGGTTCATCCCAGGGGAATTGGTGGTAGAGAAACAAGGGAAATCAACTGCAGGGCTTACAGGACACCTTGATAGATGATCTAGAAGAGCTCCTGAATATCTCAGACATGGCTGACTGGAAATAGGACTTGACTCTTCTAGAATCAAGAGAGAAAGAAAAGAAATCCAGATATGACTGAATTGATGAGGATAGAAGACTCTGAATCTGAGTGAGTGAATGATAGATGATTGATTATTTTCATGTGTTGTGTGTGAGACACAACTTTTATAGTCTGGGTACATCTGAGACTCTAAATAAACATAAAAAAGGGAGCATTCAATGTGAACCTGGTAACTGTATTACAATACAGAATGTCCAGTACATAGTGTCTGGTACAGAGTAGGGCAGACCAGAACTGGATTGGACATGTATTGACATGGGTGCTTAATGACTTGACAATGACCTAGTGAAAGTCAAATAGATGTAGAATAACCGGATACAGACCTAAGAAGCAATGACTCCTTACATGCAAGGAGGACTTTAGCAACTGACTGTTCCCAGTCAGTCATGTGATCATGAGGAGCGGAGTTTGAATGATAGACAAGTCATGGTTGGACTCAGACATGACTTGCCACAACCCTTCTTTCTTCATCCACTACAATAGCAAAAATAACATGTTGACAACCCTGACCATCACCAACATCCTCACATTTGTGTGAGTCAAGAAGATGAATGGACTGAAGGTGGCAGCAGTCAAGGCACTGTGATCTGCTGATGAGCAGGTCCATAACATCAGAAAGGTGATACTGGATGACAAGGAGGAACTACAGAAGGAGCAGAAGATGTGGGTGGAGAAATGGAACAGTGTGCTGGTGATTAAATCAAGTCATGTCATGCCTTTTTACATGCTAATGTATTTTATAGAAATGACTTGAGACTTGCCTCCATGAGGTGCAGGAACATGGAACCAAGACTTACATCAGCAATGTAATGGTTGCCACCATACAAGAGGTGGGTCCATTGACAGAGTGGTGAAAAGTGGTGATGGTGGATTGACAGTGAATCAAGAAAGAGTGGGCAGCCAAGGTGAAGGCAGCACAGGAAGAGGCAGAGGCAGAGAAGCAACAACAGATCAAGAAAGAGCAGGCAGCTGAGATGAAGGCAGTCCAAAAGCAGGCAGATGCCACTCCCATTCCAAAGATGGAGGTGAGGACAACAATGACAACAATGATGGATCAAACAGAGCTGGTGGCAGAGGAAAAGGAGATAGGAATGAGAATGCAGGTAGAGACAGTAGAGGATGAAGTGGCATGCCTGCTCATCATGGTGATACCACAGCCAAAGGTGGGTGAGGAATCTGTGCAGATTGAAACAGAACTGACTGTCTGTAGTACAAATAAATGCCAATGTCCAATGAGGATGAGGGTGAGCTGACAAAGACAAAGATAATGAAGAGATGTAAGGAGAAGGAGGTCTGGCATGACAAGTCATGCAACCATTGTGCAAGGTCTGGTGCTGCCTGCACCAAATCAGAGGGGCAGACCTGTGTTCACTGCAGGAAACTCAAAGTTAAGTGTGAGAAGTCACCAGGTCAGGGAAAAGCAAGGAAGGTGGAGGAGGACAACAAAACAGCCGTGCCCAAGGATAGGAAGGGCAAGGTGCCAGGTGGGCAGTGAATTGACTTTGTGCAATGTGGAACTAATGATCTGGTAGAATGTCCTAAACACCAGAAAACAAAGCCAGTCTGACTTGAGAATGAAGATGAAGACAAGGGCAAGAATGACAACAACAATGGATTCAGACCAAGGAGGCCCATGAAACTGGGTCACACCAACCAGAGGGAGATGGTGGCCTATATGGCCAAGCATTTGGAGGTGTGTCTGTTGGGCTTGCAGGCATGTCTGAAGGAAATAGAGGTGGAGGTGGGAGAGATGGGGGCTGAGATCACTAACCAGCTGAAAGAGCTGAGGCAGATCCAGCAGCCAGTAGAGAGACTGGATGCCCTGTAGCACTAATAGAATAGATCTCTCATCTCCTTGTAAATAGTCATGTACAAGTATGCAAAATCTTGAATCTGCATTCATGTTCATGTGAATCTGATCTGGTCTCTAAGTAAGAGAGGGAATGAAATGTAAGTAAAAGTGTAGTGAAATGGATCCAAAACAAGTTTGAATAACACCAGATTGTGAGTGTCCACTTGACTTGTCTTTAGGGTTCTGCATGGGTATACCCTGGGGTATCTGAGCCCATACCCATACCCATACCCACCATGGGTGGCTATCCACCACTATGGGTATGGGTATGTGTGTGGGTTGGAAAAATCGTACCCATGGGTTGGCATCCAGTTGAGCTTGAAGTCCAGTACTACTAGTACTACTACATGTCTGAAATCACTGGCATCACCCATGTGCCAGTAAATCAGTTTACAAAAAAGTGTGTTTTGGGGTAATACATATGCTCGCTGTCATGATACCCTCTTCAATCAATTGTTGACCTCGTGCATCCTTCCTCATTGTGTCATTTGCACAGCCAGATCATTGCAGCCATGGACATCTCTCATTATTGTGTCGTCGTGCCATTGCTTCCATTACTACTAGTAACTTGAAGTGTGAGGGAGACAGGCCCTGAGGTTACCTCAGACAAGATGGTGCACAGGGGTGCAAGGCTGCTGATGGGTGCTGGGGTCAATGAGAAAGTCAGTGAGGGTGCTATCCGTGCTTCCACTTCAAATACTTTACAGCCTGGTTCAAAACATCGTAAAATTGCATTTGGTCTCTGAAGGACAACAGGAGACAGACCTCAGCGTCGATGACCATGCATTCAGCGCTTCCATGTGTGCAGTCTGGATCCGATCCTTCTTGGCTTGTATATGCTTCTCAATGTCCTCGCACATTGACCGCATCTCTTACTATGGTAGAGGATGGACAGGTCAGTTCTCAAATCCAACCCTCGAAGAAGACAATGCACCAGACACAAGACCATTTAACACCTCTGCACACACCTTGACATCTTCCATCTGAACGTCAACCATCCTCTTGGATTCACCCTCACCCAGAGTGTTGTCAACTGGTTATGCAATGCCACCATCTGGCCTTGCAGTGTCGACAGGGTTGCAATGTTGTGTTTGGTCCCTGTGATGCTGCATAAGAAGCGCTCCAAGTCTGACTTGAGCATCTTGACGTGTGTTTGAACATTGACAACGTCCTCTTCGATGACTGTCTGGCATGACTTGTGATTTTTGACCATCTCTCGCAAAGCGGTGATGTGGTCCTGCAAACAAACAATCAGCCCACCAAAAAGAGTTGATGTGATAATCCTCCGGAAGAGCTCACCATTGAAAATGACAGACCAACTGGCGAAAGAGAGGATGCCCAGCAGGCAGTGTGGAATACCTCATTTTTGAGGTCGAAAGGCCTGGGAGGAGATCTCAGTGAGATGCTCTGGATGTAACTGTAATACCATATATCAAGTGTAATGTAAAGACAGAAGCATTGTACCATCAGATTTTCAGATCTCTGAAATGTGAGTTCACACAGCACTCAGGTCTTGTATTAAGGCAGTGTTGAGTATTAATATTCACATCATCAATATCATAAATAATACCTTGCACTGCAACCCAGAATATGTAAATACCAAGATAGTGTGGGTACCCTCTGTGGGTATGGGTATGGGTATGGGTATGGGTATGGGTATGGGTATGCAAAGGCCATACCCATACCCATACCCACCCATACCCAGACCCCAGACCCACAGTGGGTACCCATACCCATGCAGAACCCTACTTGTCTTTGTTGATCAACTTTCACTTCTATGCCTACATGGATGAATTGGATGGTAAGTGAACCAGATGGTAAGTGTTCATATCAGATTGAGTCCAGTTTAAAATGGCAAACAATCACTTTTGGGTGATGTGCACATTAGAAAGAAATTAGCTACTTAGAGTGTGAATCAAGGAGGACTTTTAGAATGAAACAAGATAATATTCACTGTAGTAAGAGATGGTTGTTTTTGTATTTTTGTTGTTTTTCTGTAGTCTGCAGATATTTTTGTGTGTTTTAGTATCATAAGAATGTGATTTTTCTTTTGATATGAGAGGGGTCACCAGATTGAAAACCAGGGTGGAACAGAGATCACTGAACTAAACCTGGGGTAGAAATAAACACAATGATATTATTGAATAAGACAGATGAGTGGTGGATGGTTTGTATGATGGAATGGGATCTTGACAAATGGTGGCAGATTGGAGATGGGCAAAAACAGTATGAAGTTGATTGATGGATTAAATGATGGATAAAAGTCTTCTTTATCAAAATTTCTTTCTTTCTTTATACCTACTGAATGACCATTTTTGTGACCAGAGTCTGCAAAAAGAAATGATTGAATCTCTATCTGGTTGAGGGGGTCCAGATCTGTGAGCAGATCACTAGTAAATGGAAGAACTGTTAAGTCCTTTTCCTTCCACAAGAGAGTTTTATTGATGACCTCCTGGGCATTGTGCCACATGAGAGAGGAAAAAGAAAAAGAGATAACAACATGATATAAATGAGAAGGGTCTGGAATGTCATGGATAATGACCAGATGACAGAATGAAAACACAGATGCTCAGTGTAAGGAGCCATTGCTTCTTAGGTCTATATCTGGTCATTCTACATCTATCTGACTTTCACTAGGTTGTCATTGAGTCATCAAGGATCTGTGTCAATCTGTGTCCAATCCAGTTTTGATCCACCCTGCTCATATGTATCCAGTCCTTTATATTCATTTCTTTTCAATCTAGTCTGTCTGCCAGATTGACTTCTACTGTATGTATAGTGTATCAGATGCTATGTACTGGACGCTCTGTATTGTGATCTGGTCACTGGATTCATGTTGGATGCTTCCTTCTTTATGTTTATTGAGAGTCTTGGGTGTGTCCAGACTATAAAAGTTGTGTTTTACACACAGTGCAGAATCTATCATCTATCATTCACTCACACAGAGTCTGAGTCTTCTGTTCTCATCAATCCAGTCATATCTGGATCTCTTTTCTTTCTTTCTTGATCCTAGAAGAATCCAGTCCTGTTGCCAGTCAGCCATGTCTGAGGTATTCAGAAGCTCTTCTAGATCATTCATCAAGATGTCCTGTATGCCCTGCAGCTGTCTTCCCTTGTTTCTCTACCTGCAATTCCCCTGGAATGAACCAATCATTCCTCCACTTTCATTCTTTGTGTTACTGACCTGCTAGTTTCCTATCTGGAGACCTATAGTAGTCTAGGTTGGTCAATCTCTCTTCATTGGTTCAACAGAAGAACCAATACATGAATGGGCAGAATTGAGGGCAGATCAAAAGAAACTGATGGCAGATCAGAACAATCCAGTGACAGATCAGAGTAAACCAGCAACGGATTAAACAAAACCAGTGATGGATGTGAAAAAAGCTGTGATAAAGGGGCATTAGAATATGATGAAAGTGGGGGTGTGATCAATGATGCATGAGTGCAGAAGGCAATGGCCACTGGATCAATGTATGGGACCAACAGAAGGTCCATGGTAGGGTCAGATGAAGGAGAAGATAGTATTTCAAAGGAAGAAGCTTTGGTGAAGATTGAAGTATCAATGGCCAAGATAACATCATCATCAAGGGGTGCAGTGGAAGATGAACATGATGTAAAAGATGGTGATGAAGTAATAGCAATGAACTCAGGAACTACAAGATCCTGAGTGACAGATGAGATAAAAAAGGTAATATGAATTCAGTTCAGACCTGTGTGATCCAGATTTAATGGTGCAGCAGATGTAGGTCCAAGTGCCTGCAACAATGGAGTAGAAATGAGTAATGAATAAGCCACAACAGGCTCGGAACATGGTGCATGAAAACAAGAATAAACATAGTGGCAGCCAATGTGTCTGCCATCAGATACAAACCATCTGGGTGAATGTCAGACTGGATGATGGCCAACCAGTCCCAGACTGGGCCATGGACCTCAAGCAGTAGCCCTCTTTCAAAAAGGCACTCACAGTCTGCTTGGGATATCCTGTGAAGTGTGATTAGCAGCAATGACATCTCCAAAAAATGATGATGATGTGATCCAAGGTCATTAAGACCTTGGAGTGGTTTTGATTGTGATGCATCTACAAAGGTCAGCAAGTCATTTTTGAAGTAACAAGTACTGAATTCACAACTGGGATACAGCAGGACAAGGGCTGCTGTGAATTGCAGACCAATCCAGTGCAGTGCTATCCACCTCAGGGAGAGTCTTCCAGAGCTCTGCTTTGTTGAGAGGCATGTAGTATAGCATGCACTCGATCCTCTGTTGGTCACTGAGACCTTTCTGAGTGCAAAAATTGTCAATATCTTCAAGGAAATGAAAAAGCATACTGGGTGGTCCATTGAATAAAGGTGCAGTTGGTGTGCCATGCATGGGCAATCTGTGACGAAAAGGGTTGAACATAATGAAACCAGATCCAAATCAAGGATACCAAACCAGATCAAATGAGGGCAAACAGAATGTAAGTAAGGCAATGAAGCAGAGATGGTAGTCAAAAGAGTTAATTGATGATAGATGATGGAAAGATATGTGAAATAAAGGCATAAAGAGCCTGTAATGCGGAGGAGAGAGTATCAGATAACAAGAATGATGTGTGGTGCAGTTGGACTGGAGTTGAGTGGTCAGACTAATAGCAGATTGATTGTTGCAAATGTTGGATATATTGAAGCTGTCAATGATCACTTGCTAGGATGAGAGAAAAAATTTTAGAGGTCAGATGTGCCTGGAGCTCCCTTAAAGCTTGTCTGAATGCCCCTTGTGGTGGGCTTCAGATAAAGAGAGGTTGACTGATCTAAACTGCTATAGATCTCTGGATAGGAAACTAGCAGGTCTGTAACACAAAGAAAGAAAATGAAGGAATGATTGGTTCATCCCAGGGGAATTGCAGGTAGAGAAACAAGGGAAGGCAACTGCTGGGCTTAAAAGACATCTTGATAGACAAGCTAGAAGAGCTCCTGAATATCTCAGACATGGCTAACTGGCAACAGGACTTGATTCTTCTAGGATTAACAGAGGAAGAAAAGAAATTCAGATGTGACTGGATTGATGAGAACATAAGACTCAGATTTCAAGTGAGTGAATGATAGATAATTGATTATTTTCATGTCCTATGTGTGAAACACAACTTTTATAGTCTGGACACACCCAAGACTCTAAATAAACATAAAAAAGGGAGTATTGAACACAAATCTGGTAACTGAATCACAATACAGAGCATCTAGTACATAGCATCTGGTACAGAGTAGGGTGGACTGGAACTGGATTGGACACAAATCAACACAGATGCTTGATGACTTAATGATGACCTAGTAAAAGCCAAATAGACATAGAATAACTGAATATGGACCTAAGGAGCAATGGCTCCTTACAGTGAGCACATGGTGTGGGAGCAGGCTCACTGCACATGACTGCAGTGGCCATCAGGGGCTGTGTAGCAAGGGCTATAATAGCACTGAGGTATTCATGTTCAAGTCATTGTCAATAGTGTGAAGGTAAGGGCACTATGGTATGTGACTACATACACTACCATAGTAATTGCTAGGTTGGCATATTCCAGCCCCAACAAGGTCCAACTCAGCTAGGATTTCCACATATAATATTGTCCCTGGGCATTGGCAAGTCAAGGACCCTGACTACCATGAAATTCCCAAGCAGGTAGGGAACTAAATCTTGCAGCACAATATTAGATAAGTGGAAGTAGGATTTGTGCAAACAAGACAGAGACTCAGAAGATCTAACCTAAACATTATGTTAGTTTTCCCTGCAGCAGCAATGGTCTTGATTGAAGCCCCGATGTTCAATATCATTTGAAAAGATATGCAGTGCACCTGCAAGACATTGATTCCAATTATCACCAAGAAGAAGGCTGCCAATCAATCTGCTCTTTTTCAAACCACTCGGAGACCACATGTTGACCAGGATGTTGACATGGATGTGCCTTCCCCTTTATCTGACACCAAGCTTGCCCAGATGATCAACTTGAAGGGCACCTCATGGATCACTGAATTCACCAATGCTGCACACAGATCTTGCACCATTTTGCTAACTCACAAGTCCCATCCACACATCATCTTTTCCTCTATCCAGTGCCAACTCTTCACTTTCTCCCATCAGCCACCTGCCATCTATTGCAAGCTTTGTGATGCTGGATTCCCCTTCTAAGCAGCAGTCTCTCTTGACATCTAAATTTGTATCTGGGTGAAAATGTCCTAGAAACTTAGTGGATGTGAGCCCACAAAAACCCTCTTCCATGAAATATGCACCAAGGCCATCATCAGACAAATGTCCTTTTCTCCATCTTGAAATCCAGATAAGTGATACAATTTGAGTAGTCAAGTTGTGTAACACATGCTGAATTGACCTTTTCCAGTCAAAGTTACCCTCAATGTACCGAGGATTGTGAATCTTGAGGCACTGAGTGATGCAATGATAGCAAAAGCCCTTCAGACAAGAGAACTGTTAAATGTTGTCGAAGTGGAGGTGATCACTACATCCATGGACACCAAGTTCATGCTGGCATTGATGCTCATGGTGTGTTTGTTTGTTCCCTTATAAGAATCAGTCATTCTAATACAATCTCCTCCTAGTTTATGGCTGCATGGATTCACTACCAATCCCACTGCTATGAAAAAGCAGCTTTCATTGTTCTCCCACATACCATCCACAACTCCTCCAGACTTCTTCCCAAACCAGAAAACTTCACACAAGAGTTCTGTTTGAAGTTGCAGAACCTCATTGATGACCATGCCAAGGGATGGGGTCTACTTTATGAACACCTCTCATCAGCTCAGGCACAGCCTTTCAGATGGTTCAGCAATCCCATCCTTAGAGAAGTTGTTCACCATGCGCTGTATGATCCCATGTACCTGGGCTGGTTTGGCTTCTTGGACAATGTAAGGATGAGCAATGGTCATTGCTTCTGGGCTCCCCTGCAGATTGCTTCACCTCACCAAGTTGGACAAGTTCTTGATTGGGTCAGTCTCTCCAAGTGTTTCACATCTACATTTATCTTGCCAACTAATGCAGATTGAAGAATTACTCAACTTCCATATCATGCAAGCGAACAAAGCTTAGGAACTACTTACTAAATATCTGCAACCATCAGACAATTTCACTGCATACAATTTTGTCATTAAAAAGGCAAATCACCATATGAAATTCCTTTCTCTTTTATCTGGCAGCACCAGGGATGTGCTTGAGTTGAATGACTTGTCCATTCTGATTGCTGGTAATGCAGATGAACTGCAGGCTTGCTTGCAGGGGTATGGGGAATTTGACAAGCACCCCTAATCCTTCTTACAATAGCAGTGTTGATGACTAGTGAGATATATATGAAGATGCTGATACCAACAATAGTAACTGGTGACCAAGGTGCTTTTTCATGTAGTCTGTGGGCACAGAAACTCCATGTTTTGCATCAGCTCATACAAAAAGTGCTGTAACATTGCAAGTTGCAGCCTTCAGAACAGCTATGCAGGAAGACCCAACATTCTACCACCAATCTGAACATAGTGTGCTTTTTGTGCTTCCTAAGCAGGAGATTTCAGACAACCCCTCTCTGATTGTTACCAAGCAACCACTGAGCTTAGCCCAGGTTGGGTATTCAGTCTCACCTCTGCTTTCATGTATTTCAAGTTCTCCAGCATCACTTTACTTGGGGATGGAAGCCCTGGCTGCCCTAGGCAAGATGCTTTCTATGGCAACATCAAATGATCATATCAAACAAAGGTTAGTCTAACTCTTCATTTTCTGCCTTTCAAGTTGCTGGAATACAAGGGCAGTTTATTTCGCCAAGTGTTGTCATCTCCTGCCAGCAGAAGATGAAAGCATGGTATGATGCCATCCTGAGAAAGTGGGAACTTGTTCTTCAGATCCTTGAGGTGCAGAAAGTCATTGAAGAGGTAAAGAATGAGGCAGCTCAGTACTTAATGTAAGAAACCATTGCTTGCATGCATCAGTGATACTACAATCTCAATGGTGGAGATACCTTGATGGGACATTCATATCTAGAATTTCACCCCTAAAGATAATGAACTAAGGCATTACAGTGAGTTCTAACAGCATTTTTTAATGATCTGATTCAAGGCAGCCACATGGATTAAGTACATCAGTGTACCACTACTCTAATGTCTGTTTGCACTACATAACCATAGACTGACATTACAAGATGTTTGTGCTTGTTCTTGCAGAGGGCTCTCAATGCCATTTCCCCAAATATCTGTTTTGAGTCAGTATGAAAATTGACCCCCTTCAATGATTATGGCTAAGGGATGTATGACTGTACACAGAGTTGCCACAGCCCCCACCATGTTCCTTAGACTGTCTTCATTCACCAGGACATTTATTCAATCAACCATTGCTCACCTGTCACCCCACCATTGTGTTCAAGTGTCAGCACTTACTCAATGCCTTCAATAAGCATTCACTGAGGCCTCCATGATTTCCTGATGCTCTTGGTGTGTCTTTGTGGCCATTATCACTCATTCACCACTCATACCATGCTTTGAGATCAAGCTCTCACCTGCTGGTCCCATGAACTTATACCCCAACCACATCAGGCTTTGTGGAAAGTTGAGTGGCTCATGGACAATTAGGTAAACAATCAGACTCCTAAGATGCACCACAAATCAATATCTGATTTTCTATTTCCACTCATTTAAATCAGGCTAAGTATTCTGAGTATCTGTATGACATCAGAAGTGGAAATCCTGCCTCCCTGGATTTCACATCCCACTGCATTGGGCTTTGTTGTGTGTTCAATATTCATTGATGATCAGGTAAGTGGACTGACTCCAGGCTGAGGTCTCATAACAGTATTTGATTTGCCACTTCCACTCAGGTAATCAGGCTCTCTGTTCTAGTACTCTTCGATAATCACATCATGTTTGGGATTATACACCTGATCACACTGGATTTCTTTGTATGTTGGATGGCTTCTTGTTCATATATAAAGCTGACTCTTTCTTGCTGCTCTCTCAGCTAATGACCACATCAGAAGAGGAAGTTATCCACATCACAGATCTGGTAATAGCCTTCCATGTTTATGTTTGTATTCAAACTGAATGTGGTGCTTGGTAAAAGGTGCAAAAGGGTGCAAGTGATGCCAGGGCTGATGATACCAAAGGAATGAAGAGTGCAGTTATTAATTGGATTACCCCAAAAGGTCAGTCACTGAATCCTCACATTCCTCAAAATGTCAAGGCTGCCTGTGGTTTTAATCACAAATGTACTGGTGCACTTTTATGTCCAGCTGGTCTTGATTGGGCCAACACAGAGTATGTGTTCCAGTGTATTACAGACTCATCACTGAATGCCAGACACAGAACAAAGGCAAAACTCATTGCAGGGCAAATCCAGGTCTCTGGTGATCAGTGGCCAGTATTTGTGTATGTCAACTATATGTATGACTCAGAGGACCATTGAAATGGACTACTGTGGAGCAGTCTCCTAGTTTCAGTAAGCTTTATGACATATTTTTGGATGAGTCACCACTAAGCCATGATGTTACCAGGCATATAAGCATATCTTCACCTCCCTGAGCTCAGTAGATCAAGAACCCAAAGTAAGTCATTTCAGAAATGCCTATATTCATGGCATGAGGTCTGTCATGAAGGCATCCCTTGCTTATGTTGCAACTCAGATGTATTTTTCAACTCTATACTTCACATGTACTGAGTTCTGATACTGGTGAAGGCTCAGTTTGCATTGTCATCTGCTCAAGTTTTCTCTCACATAAACCATGTGACAGACTCAGAATGATTCTACAACAGCATCCTTGAACTGTTAGATGATCCTGATGAAAAAGGTGAAGTTGATCATTTACTGATGTGGTGGAATTGGTATGTTGTGTGTTTCTATTCAATTCACACATGAGGCACTCAGATGAAGTTAGCCAAATATTTCCACTTTACAGTAATATTGATATGACTCAGAACCACTAAAGGCTCTAGGCCACTTTCACTACTCAAGGGAAGGGAAAATGAGTCAATGCCATAGATGCTGAGAAAAACACCAAGAGGACAAGACTGCCTTCCAGTGGCTGCATTATTGTCCTTTATATACTAGTCTACATGTTTGTACCTATTGTACTCTAATCTAGATGTCCATGAGGATACCATAAGGATTAGATGCAGAGAAGGCATGGTGTGAAAGAATGGAAGATGATACATGTGTAGGGTAAGGGCATAAAATGATGTTAGGGTCATGGGTAATGCATGGAAGACATAGGAATGTTCTGGAAGGGTCTGAAATACATAGCATGATGTACTGTATAAATTGTAAGGGTTTGCAGAATGAAATACAAAGTTCCAGTTGAACTGTTGTGCTTCCAGTGCTTTCAAGATTCCAGGTTTCGAGTTCCTGTGGTTCCAGCATGCTTTCAAGCTTCCGAGCTTCCGAGTTCTCATGCTTCTGAGCTTCTGAGTTTTCAAGTTCAGAAGCATCACTTCCAGTGTGTCAAACATTCTAAGCGTGGTTGGAATGGTTGGAAGGGTCAGGAATGTTGGAAGGGGTGTGAAAGCAACTGGACCACTACTCCCCTTCTATGAATCACATTCCAGGTGATTAGAGGGTATTCCAGGTCCAGAAACAACTGTTATGTTATCATAGGAGGTGAATAAGTTAGAAAATTCCATGTTGGACATGCAGAGATGACAAGGTGCATTGAGGTATTTCTTATGGAAATCTGTGACAGCGCCCTGCACATTAACCAAAGCAGATTTAGGCTCCCATGTGTAAGTTTCATCACTCCAGCCTTTCCAGTAAACCAGGTATTTCAGATGCTGGCCTCAAAGGCATTAGTCCACAATATATTCTACTTCATATTCCTCATCCCGGTCTTCCATCACATGAACTAGTTCTGGATGGAATGCTGTCTGTCCTGGCAGATGTTCCTTGTAGGGTTTAACCCTAGATATATTAACAACTGGTTGGATCTGCATAGTCCTGGGAAGTTTCAGCTCAACTGCATTACTTCCAACCAGCTTGGTGATCTCATATGGTCCCAGCCATCGCTCACTAAGCTTCTTGGATGCACAGGTCAACCATGGGTTATCTGTAGAAAGCCAAACTCTATCTCCAACCCTATATTCAGGGGCTTCAGAGTGGTGCTTATCAGCCTGGACTGTCATGTGCTCCTGAGCTTTCAATAAATTATCTCTAGTCTCCTGTAGTGTTTGATCTATCAGATTGGCAAATTCTTCAGCAGCTGGTGCTTTAGAGACCTTCTGCTCAATGCCCATCCTTGGCTGATAGGATCTAGTAACTTCAAATGGAGATTTCTTTGTTGAAGCCTGCTACTTAGAGTTATAGGAGAATTGTGCAATCAGAAGCCAGTCTGTTCACATATTCTGCTTCTCTGCTGTAAATAGTCTGAGATACTGCTGGAGATCTCTGTCTATGTGCTCTGTCTGTCTGTCTGTATGCAGATGATGAGTCATATGCCAACCATAACACCCTTTCCTGTTGGATGTGCCACCTCCATGCCTATAATTGTCATCAAAGTGCACTTGAGCCCAGCCTCACTGTTGGTGTTGTAGGAGACTCAAGCTCCCTACAGTGACATCCCTACATCCTCCGAGTATTTGTATGTCCTCTGAGCTCCTCCAGAGTCCTCCACCACTCCTTCAAGACTCAATAGTCAAGGGCTGTCTTCTCAAGTCAGAACTTTGACCTCCAGAGGACTGGACTTAGTTCCTGCACTCCAGACAAGTCATCTGTGAGTTGGTGTTGTGTTTCCTTATCAGGATATTCCTTTATTTAGTTTCTACATTTGTTCCTTTATATTTCCTTTTGATTTACAGTCTTGGGAATACCCAGACTCAAAAGTTTGTACATAGAACTTAGTTCTAGAAGTCAAGTAAATTACCACCATCTACCATCATTTCTAAGTCTCCAAAGTTGATTTCCTTCATTTTCCTTCAACTCCAGTCAAGTCCTGCAAGTCCTGCCAAGTCCTGCCAACTCCATAGTTGATTCCTTAGCCCTACCGAATGGGGAGGAGTCAGACTCATATTTTCCAGCTCTCTCAGGACATCAGTGAGCCATCCATATTCGCCCCCACCCACTTTCTTTCTCTCTTTGCAATCCCCTGGGTCAAGAACTACACTCACACCCTTTTCGTTAGCTTAGGAGTTCCACTTCAGAGTTTCTAGGAGTTTTACAGCATTCAGTGTATAGTTAATTCTGCCCAGCTTCATGTTGACTTTCAATGTTGACAAAGTATTGTGGCTGTGATTTTGAATTCTGAGACTTACTGTCATTGAACAGCATAGAGGACAAGATCTGGTTTGGCTCGATCCACAAGGCCCTAAAGGTTTCATTCTATTTCCTTGGTCATGTCCTTCCAAAAAGGGGTACCTTGAGTTGCCTCAATGAGTGGTATTGGATAATGTCCAGTGATCACATCAGCAAATTCACAGGTTGCTTTACCAAACTTTTCCCAAACTTTTATGTACTTCCACACACTTTCCACATACTTTTTACCTGCATTGGCAGAAGCACAAAAAGCACAAAAAAGTAGATCGCTCCACTTTTCCCATGCTTTTCTGTGCTTTTCTTATACTTTTCTTGTGTTTTTCACTGCTTTTCCATCCTCTTTACCTCTAATTTACTTTTCTTACATTGCACAATCATCTTGTGGAGCAACAAATGTAATTACAGTAGACAATGTACATATGCTGTACTATGCTACTATCACTCAAGCAGTATCTAGATTACTGCAAGTTCTTAGAATCCCATGACCCCACTATTCTCATTGCACCATTATGATGCTGCCGCCATCTTCATTGGTGTGTTGTTGTTGTTGCAGCCATCCATGTCATTGTGTTAGAGTGATGTAGCCACTGCCATCGCAGCTATTATCTGTACCATTGTGGTGCAAGTGCTGTGGCCACAGTGGTCATCTCATCACTATAGACCCCATCGCCATCCTAGCCATGGTCATGTACTGTTGGCATGTCACCATGGTGGCAAGGGGTGTGGTGTGCATGAGTCATGTGGCATGCATGGAAGGGGCAGTTGGTGAGGTGTATCATATGCACACAAGGGGTGGGGTGTGCACACAAGGGGGGAGGAGCAAAGCATGCCCACAAGGGATGAGGAACACAGAATGCAGATGAGGGAAGAAAGGCAGGGGATTGATGTCATGCTGACATGCCCATTGTGTTGGTCATTACCCCAGTCATCACATTGTCATCATTGTCACATTGTGGCTGCCATCATAACCACCCTAATGCCCTGTCACTGTGGCATGGTGTGGGTATTGTTACCATATTGTCATCAAGTTGGCCATCCTTGTGGCAGGCATGACAGGGTTGCTGTCATTGTTGTCATCACACACTGTGGTCACCATTGCAATCCCTGCACTATGTCATCATCGACATCATCCCGCTGTGGCTGCTGCTGTGCCTGATGCACCACCACCATCTGTTACAATTTATCCCAGACTACGCTTTTCTTTCACTTATCACTTACATATGCATGGGTATAAGTCCCAACCTGGACATTTATTTCTGTTCATTGCTGACTATGATACCATGACTCATCATTCACTTTCATTGCATTCCATGTGATTCCACTCCACTTGCTTGGTCAGTGATTCCTTCCATCATGTTCCTTTACATTCTATGCCTACCCAGAACTCCCTTATGTATATAAACCCATGACATCACACATGTAAACCTTAGTCTAGTCTTACATTTCTCTTATCTGTACATCCACCATTGCCTTGGAATACATCAGTGTTCCCACTTTTTGATACAGGCCCAAGGGTAGCCTTAATACCTTCTTGATTCTCATCACTGTAAACCACCCTTAAGTGGGAAGTCTTCATTATTGACCTTGCCTAGAGGTCTCCTTGTCTACCACCCTTCAGTGGGAAGTCCTCGTCATCTGTCTTTGATAGTAAGCAGACTCCTCATTCACTGTTTACTTGGTAGTACTCCTCAGCTGCCATTAATCCAGTAGCATCCCTCATTGCTGAACCTCACTAGTAGGCCCCTTGGACACGTCACACTCATCCAATGTTGTCATCCTCATCCATGGTTAAGTCTGAAGCCCCAAAGGTTCTATGCCTGCCCTCATTTAGGTTAGCCATAACAAAAGACTAGACTCTCTCCTCATACCGGCTACTTTCATGTAAGCCACCATTCATCCCTATCCTGCAACCAACTCCCTTCATAGGGAATCCTTCTGACACCCATGTACACCACCGCCTCCAGTGGAAGACCCATCTGATCCTTCAGACCCTGAACCTAAGCTGCCTTCTGATCAAGAAGCTGCTATCCCCATTGCACCTTTGAGACCACCACTAGTCATCCCCACCACACCTCCAAACCCACCCCTCACCATCCACCACTGCGTTACTTTACAAAGTGCCTCCATTGCTTCCACTCCCATGTCTTCCTTGAAACCCATTGAACTTCACCTCACTAGGCCCAAGGCCTATGACAGGAACCCCTCTGAAGCCATCCCATGGCTTACCTCTGCCAGATCATACATGATCATCAACAAGGACATCTACAACACTGATCATAAGAAGATTGGCTTCCTTCTCTCATATATGAGCGAAGGCCCTGCCAAGCAATGGGCTGAGTTCAAGTGTTCCAAAGCCCTTGAGACCGATGACTTCAGCATCCTCAAGGAGTTTATCAAGGAGTTCAAAGCCACCTTTGATTGAGGCAACACCAAGCAAGCCACACTATCCTAGCTTGCCACCCACCACATCAAGAAGGTCACCCAACTTGATGACTACATCACTAAATTCCTTCTCCATGTTGGAAAGGCTGGTTTCACTTATCCACCACTCACCACCAATACTGCCACCCACCATACTCTGATCCAGTTCTTCTGGGTCAGGATTCCAGTTGCCCTCATGTGGAGGATCAACTGCATGGATACCATATCTACCACTATTGAGAAGTGGATCGCCCAGTCCTCTCATTTTAAGATGCAGTGGGACAAGGGAGATGCTATTGCAAAGCAACACTGTGGAACCTCTACCATGACTCAGACCTACCAGTACTTGAAAACCCCAAAACCACCTAGAGACTCTGATGCCATGGACGTTGATGTCATCCACCTTCCCAAGCCAACTTCTGAAGAACAGGAACAATGCTGAAAGGAGAACCTTTGCTTCTGTTGCCACAAGAAGGAACATGGCTCCTGCTCTTGCCCCGTTTATCCCTCCACCCCTTCTCCACAGGTCAAGGAAGTGACCAGCACTGAGATTTCCACTGATCTTCCCAGACTCCAAAAGATAGAAGACAATGATAATGATAAAGAGCCAAGGAAGACCACTGTAGGAAGTGATATGACTCAGAACCACTTAAGGCTCTAGGCCGCTTTCACTGGTCAAGGGAAGGGAAGGGAGAATGAGTCGACGCCG
>JBBPTO010000766.1:0-22933 GCA_038094155.1 Pulveroboletus cf. aberrans
TCCTGTCCAAGTCCTGCAGCACCAAGTTGGTTTCCTAGCCCTACCAAATTGGGGGATTCCAGACTCAGTTTTCCAGTGTCCTGTAGACAATCAGTGAGCCCTTTTTATAGTCCTCTTTCATTCTCTTTGCAATCCCCTGGGTCTGTTAAGACTGGATCTCCTCCGCTCAAACTCTGGTCGTAGATCGGAGGTCAAAGGGGATTGAATGGCCAGAGACAGCTGGAGGTCCAGAGGATCGTGTCCGGAGGGATGAAGGCTTGGCGCAGGACTTGTGTGTCACACCCTAGCACTGTCACAGCCTTCTTGGTCAGAGACGCATCGGAGAGTCTGGAGAGAGATTGAAAGAGAGAGTCTAAGGTGATATTCAGGCTAAGGTATCTACATACAGAAGTTGGAGTGACTGTGGATTAGTAACGGAGGGCTATGTAGATATATAAGATGGAGGTCGGAGAGTCATATGCTAGAGCTGTGCTCCGGGCCAGGAATGAGCTGGAGCTGTGCTACACAGTGTTGGAGGGAACAGAGGGGTGAGGCTAAACTATATATGGAACAAGAAACATACGTAAGGAAATCTATGAGTGGTCCAGAGTTGCAGAGGTACATATTTGACAGGGAATGTGCCGGAGGTACAAGTGGAGTTGTGTTCTGGAGGTTGGAGTTGGGTTGGATGGACAGGATATGACAGTATCCCCCTCTTAGGCCTGAACCCCTGAAGGCCTTGAGGGACCATGGAGTTAGGAGGCTTCAGAGTTTGAACTGGGAGTATAAGTCACGACGGAGTTGGAAACAGGGTTGATCTCCAACCACTACCATCTATGTCCGAAATCAACGACATCAAGTCTTGGTCCGATGATCGTCTGGCGGAGCACGACGACAACGATGACAGGACATGGGAGATGAAGGCTGCTGAGTGGAGGAGGTGGACAAAGGTGAGGAAGGAGGAGGAGGCATGCAGGAAGGTGGAGGAGGAAGCACATGCGAGAGCAGAGGTGGAGGCAGAGATGCGGAGGCGGGCAGAGCAAGCCATGAGGAGGGAGGTGGAGAAGGTTGCCAAGAGACAGGTGAGTCTGCTTGTCCAGCAACTCGGAGGCAGCTAACGGAGGCGGAAGGAGCAGGCACAGGCAGGGCTGAGCTCTGAGAAGGGAAAAGAGTGTAAGGTGGTCCTTGCAGACTGCCGGAGGTGTGATGAGTGTGGGCTCGAGTGCGTTCTTGGGCCGGGTAAGTCGACTTTGTGCATCAAGTGCCGTGAAGCAAAGGTGAGGTGCGAGAGGCCAGGCGAGGAGAAGGTAGAGCCGCAGAAGTGAAAAAGAGTGGAGGGGTCGGAGAAGTCAGAGCATGCAGAAAGGATGGGAGATGGGGGTCAATGCTTTCTGAGCAAACCATATCCCAAGGGCTCCAGGTGACTGGGTTAGGATCCAGAGTGAGCGAATGTTGGGGATGTCAGGTGGTGGTTAACGAGGTCGGAAGGGGACAGAGAGACGGAGAACAGGGGCGGAATGGAGGCCCATGGAGCACACGGAGCAACTCCAGGCAAAGAGAGGCAAAGGGAGGCGGGAGGTGATGCTGTCAAGTCTGAACAGCCATGTTCCAAGGTATTCCAGCTGATCTTGTTAGGATCTGGAGCGGATGGATATCGGCAGTGTCAGGAGGCAGGTTGGGAAGGTTGGAAGGGTTTGAAGCGGATAGCGGAGATTAGGAGTTACAGAGGGAACACGGAATCTGAGGCAATAGCCCTGCAAATGAACAGAAGGAGGGGTCTCGACTTCTGACGCACAGCAGCTAGAGGCCAGGAAGAAGGAGGGAAGGGGTGGTGTGAGTGCTGCAATGGGCAGACACAGGCAGAGGGTGGACCGCAGGTCTGAGAATGGAGTTAGGAGTGATTCAGGAGCGTGCAGTGCGACCGGAACGCTGGAAGCACGTGGAATGGATCGAAGATGAGGTGGATGTCAGGAATGGGGAGGGATGCAAGCATCGCACAAAGTAAACGCAAGCCAGAGGGATCAGATACAAAGTCTGATCGATCTCAAGGGAACCGGAGAGGGTGGTCATTCAGATGGCTGGTTAGGCCGGAGTGAGCTTGGAGCTCAAGGTCCGGAGACCAGGGTGACGTCGGAGGAGCTGGCATTCGTTCTTCAGTTGTCATGCGAAGGTGCCACTACAAAACCCTAACATCAACAGATCATTAGCAGGCGAGATGGCGGTGCTTGACCAAGCAGTGTCTGGAATCCAACGAGGGCATGTGTGAGGCATTAGAGGTGGTATTCCTGAGATGGAAAAAGTGGAGTTGAGAAGGTGGACATCGAAGTGCGGAGGTCAGGAGTTCGGGGAGACGTCAGGGGGTCATGGGACGGAAATGCCATCAAGGCACTCGGAGGGGTCATAAAATGAAGTGGTGACCATCAGCAGGGGTCGGAGGTCAGGAGATGTGGTTGGAGTTGTGAGGAGATTGGTGTATCTCCAAACAGATGGCGGAATGAGCTAAGGGTGACAGTACCGGTCATAAGATAATGAATGGATGCATTTAGTCAGAGTACGGATGGGATCAGGGAGTAACGCAGCTCCCAAGGGTAAGGTCAGGTAGTCCACGGGTCTATCTTTCGGCTGGACACCTCCAGAGGAACCGGAGTTGTCTCAGAGACACCTTGAGTGATGGAGGTGTTCTGGTTCGAAGCCTAGAGGAAAAGACTTGAGATTGAAATCTCAATGTGGATGAGGAAGGGTTGTAGTCAGAGTAGTGACAGTATAGGAGGAAGCCTGAATATACTGTTAAGACTGGATCTTCTCCGCTCAAACTCCAGTTGGAGATCGGAGGTCAGAGGGGATTGAATGGCCGGAGACAGCTGGAGGTCCGGAGGGGTGAAGGCTTGGTGCAGGACTTGTGTGTCATGCCCTAGCACTGTCATGGCCTTCTTGGTCAGAGATGCATCAGAGGATCTGGAGTAGGATTGGAAGAGAGAATCTAAGATGATATTCAGGCTAAGGTATCTACATACAGAAGTCAGAGTATATATATGTTGGAGTGACTGTGGATTAGTAACGGAGGGCTATGTAGATATATAAGACGGAGGTCGGAGAGTCATATGCCAGAGCTGTGCTACACAGCATCAGAGGGAACAGAGGGGCGAGGCTAAACTATATATGGAACAAGGAACATACGTAAGGAAATCTATGAGTGGTCCGGAGTTGCAGAGGTACATATTTGACAGGGAATGCACCAGAGGTACGAGTGGAGTTGTGTTCTGGAGGTCAGAGTTGGGTCGGATGGACGGGATATGACAGGGTTGAGATCTACACTCACACCCTACTTATTTGCTTAGGATTTCATTCTAAGTCCTTTAGCTACTTTACACCAGTGTCTCCTACCATGCAAAAGCCCATTTTTCCAATTCGTCTGTCACCCCTATAGCGCAGGTCCTGTTCCCAAGCAAGTCGAAAGCCAACCCAAGCATCATTCATCCAACCCGACCCATCTGTCCAACCTGAGTTTCCCAGATCTGAGTTGGTAAGTTCAGTTTTCTACCTTTTGTATCGGTTTCCATCCCAAGTGACCATGGGTTCACCCAGGTCCATCTTACTTAATCATTTTTCTTCATTTGTACTACTTACTGTCGCTGTTGTCATGCCATTCCATTACTGTATATACTCCACTGACCCAATATGTACAAAGTCTCAGGTTTTCCCAGACTATAAACTTTATATCTCAGACTTCAGTCCACATCAAATTTTACTACTTTGCGATCACAAGTCTCTTTTTCTAAGTATTGAAACTGTCAATTCCACTGCATCCTGAGCCAGTTGAGTCAAGTTGAGCACTCCAACCTGAAACCGAAAAGTTGAACTCTGAGCTCTACTGAATGGTGTAGGGAACGGTAGTTCCCTGTTCTTGTATCCAGCATATCTGGCATATCCTGCACAATCCAGTCCTCATATCCAATCTGATCTGTCCTCGTCCATCACCCGTTGATAAGTATACCTTCATTTTACTATACTGGACACTTTCATTTGTACATCCAGTTGATTTGGCTCCATCAATCCAGTCACCGGACAGTTAATCCGACGACCCAGTTTTCAATCTGGTCGTGCACTTTACATGTATTTAGAGTCTTGGGTGTGCCTGGACTATAAAAGATGTGTTTCGCATGAAGCACAATATCATCATCTATCTATCATCTATCTATCTGCCATCTATCTTCCATCCATCTCGAGTTCATTTCTTCATCATCATCAGTGATCCAGCCATGTCTGTGATCATCTCTTCATCCTTCTGTCCTGATCTGTGAAGAATCAAGTCCTGTGCTCGTCAGCCGTGTCTGAAGCATAGGAGCTCTTCCTGATCATCATCTCTTTCACCTCCTGTAAGTTCTGTGGTTCTCTTCTGTGGAGCTATACTCTACGAATTCCCCCTGGGACGGACCAATCGTCCCTTCATTTTCTTTCTTTGTGTTGCTGACCTGCTAGTTTCCTATCCGGAGACCTATAGCAGTCTAGGTCATTCAACCTCTCTTCACCGCTCAGGCTGTTTCAAGTTGCTACGTACCATCATTGCAACTTTTTTATTTACCATTTTGCTTGTGAATGTACTAATGGGCGGTCGCTTTAGGTGTGGTGCTGAAGCCTGTACTGGTCGAGCTTTTGACAATAGTCGAAGTGTAACCCTCCACTGCTCGAGCTGTATCCATTATCGAGCTTTCACTAACAGGCTCCATGAAAAGTGTCTGGTTAGGGTGCCTCTACCCCCCGGGACTGCCCCCTCAGACTCCTCCTCTGGGTCCTTACCCAAGAAAGCACGACTGGAGGCCTCTTCTTTAGATTTGCTTCCCATTGCCCGGGCTGGCCAGCTCTCTCCTGCACCCACCAATGGCAGTTTGCTGGCCATTCCAGCAGGATCTTTTGACATCGACCTGAATGACAATGAGAGCCTCCGAGTCCAGGGCAGCTCCGACATTTCCAGCAATTCCAGACCAGTTACCACAGACCCGTCTTCGTGACCACCACGAACTCAGTGTTTACCAGCCCGCTTCAGGGACACATTGCCTGAGCCAGCACTGCCCATACATCCAGAACATTGCGATCCCACGACTTCCATGATTCCCCATGTCATCCTACATGTATTTGACACTTTTAGAACAGTTTTCAACACCTTTGGAATTGCGCGCAAATACTGACACTGGCCAACCTACAATCCCGATGCATTTCTTACACTGGTGGAATTGTTGCAGCCTACAATCCTGATTGTTCAGCCCACTGTCGCAGCTCCTACTGGACCTCTGCCACCACCTTGGCCATGGAAATCTATGTCAGTTTGGCATCTCATGAGCTGGATGTTATTGGGAAGCAAGGAAAAGTCAATGGAAGAAGTAACACACCTGGCTCATTCCGTTATTACAGCAAGGGATTTCTGTCCTGAGGACTTGCTGAACTTCAACACCCATGCTGAGATGAAGCGGTTTGATGAATCGGAAAAGGACCTCAGTTCCAATCATCCGTTTCAAAAGGATGGCTGGAGAGAAGCACCACTCACGATATTGATACCTACTCGAGAGCGAAATCCCCAGGGAAATGGCAAAGCATTTATGATTCCAGGCTTCTTTTATCGGAGGCTAACTGCGGTGGTCGAGTCAGCATTCTCGGGCCCTTTGTCGAAATGGTTTCACATGACACCTTTCAAACAGATTTGGCAATCTACTGCTGGTGACAAACAACAGATATACGATGAACTTTATACGTCAGACGCTTGGAATCAGGCACATGACGAGCTACAAAAGCAGAGGCGGACAGACAGTTGCTCTCTAGAGCGAGTCATTGCAGGACTGATGTTCTCCTTTGACAGCACTCACCTTGCACAGTTCAGCCATGTTTTGGCATGGCCAATCTATCTGTTTTTTGGCAACCTCTCCAAGTATGTACAAGCTTGTCCTGACACGCCGGGCGCATGTCACCTGGTTGGCATCATTTCTAAGGTATGTCTTAACTTTCATCTGACTTAACGGCTGACATTCTGACTCCATTAGCTCCCTCATTCCCTTAATGCCTTCATCTCCCAGTTCACAAACAAGACCAACCGATCTGACGTCCTTACCCATTGCAAGCAAGAACTTATTCATGCAGTATGGAAGGTTTTGTTAGACGAGGAGTTCGTGGAAGCCTGTGCTAATGGTATCATGGTGAAGTGCTATGACAGTGTGTACCGTTGGGTGTTTCCTCGAATTTTTACCTATTCAGCAGACTATCCTGAAAAGTAAGGATGATTTCATATGGAGTTTCGAACGGACGTACTCAACTTTGTTTATAGAGTGCTCTTGGCCATGATTCGAGACAAGGGCAAATGCCCTTGTCTGTTCTGTCTGATCCTGAAGGATCTGTTCCACTACCTTGGCCAGCAAGTAGATATTGTTGCAAGGCTCACACGAATCTGTGAATATTGCAGGCATGGGTTATTGCTGCCCGTGACACAATCTATAAGTTTGGTGCTCCAATCAAAGGTACCATACCAGAACAACATCTGAAGACAACCTTGATTGTTCCAACCCTGGTAAGCAACATGACTGAGAATGTATATTTGTGGGACCACTGTAGGAGACTCAAGCTCCCTACAGTAACATTCCCATTTCCTCTGAGCATTTGTATGTCCTCCGAAGTTCTCTGAGTTACTCTGCTGCTCCTCCGAGACTCAATAGTCAGAAGCCATCTTCTCGAGTCAGAACTCCGATGTCCGGAGGTCCGGACCTTTGTTCCCACGCTCCGGATGAGTCATCCGTGAGTTGGAGTTGTGTTTCCTCATTGGAATATTACTTTATTTAGTATCTACATTCATTCCTTCATCTTTCCTTTTGATTCACAGTCTCGGGAATGCCCAGACTTAAAAGTTTGTACATAGAACTTAGTTCAAAAGTGAGTAACCACCATCCAGCATCAGTTCTAAGTCTCCGAAGTCGATTTCCTTCATTTCTCTTCAACTCCAGTCAAGTCCTGCAACTCCTGTGAACTCCTGACAACTTCATAGTTGATTCCTTAGCCCTACCAAATGGAGAGGAATCAGACTCTTATTTTCCAACTCTCTCAGGACATCAGTGAGCCATTTATATTCGCCCTCACCCACTTTCTTTCTCTCTTTGCAATCCCCTGGGTCGAGAACTACACTCGCACCCTTTTCATTAGCTTAGGAGTTCCACTTCGGAGTTCCTAGGAGTTTTACACCACTCAACAGTGTCGTTTCATAGAACTCATTCGCTGAGATTCTGGGTTCTCTGGAATGCAATATATTTTCAGTGCTGACAGTGGATCTAATGCATGAGTTTGAGCTTGGAGTCTTCAAATCAATATTCAGGCACCTGTTACGTCTACTGTACACCGTCAACCACGACGCAATAGAAGTCCTTAAACAATGGTGCATTCTGGTTCCAAGAATGGTTAGATTCCGATACCACCATCTTAGTTTCCATCAAATACCTTCTTTTGCCCAAGGAGCTATTCGGCGATTCCCCCCAGATGTGTCAGAGATGCAGCAGCAGGCAGCCTGGCATTTTGAGAACATGCTGCAGGTCTAGTACTTTTCACATTGCTGACATTCATGGCATGCACTTAACTCTCGCAGTGTGCTATTCCCATATTGGAAGGGTTGCTTCCAGGAGAATATGACGACATCATATGGATCTTGCTGTTTCAACTTGCCCAATGGCACGCACTTGCCAAGCTTCAACTCCACACTGAAACATCAGTTGAGCTACTTGAACAGGCCACATGATACCTTGGGCAGCAATTGTGCAAATTCAAAGAGCACACATGCTCTTCATTCCCCACAATCGAACTACCCTCAGAAGTTTCATCACAATACAGATGGATGGAAAGCCAACTGAAAGATCTGGTCAGTGCTAATGCAACATCAACCCTCTGAGCCAGCGACAGCGTGCCACGTCCAAAGTCATATCCACATACAAGACGCACGTACTTGGACACTACCCCCAGATGATTCACAAGCTTGGCACATCAGACTCGTACATGACTCAGATAGTAAGCATCTCCTCCATTGAAGCCTTTGCTAATCTGACCGATTTTGATCAGGGAGAACTTGCTCATCGACAATTGAAGAGGTTCTACTGGCACACAAATAAACAAGACATGAACAGTCAACTCACAAAACAAGATAGACGCCAAACTCGTGCCCGCCGTGAGATAGATCCGGATGCCATGTTCTTTGATGAACCAGCGCCCGAGGATAAGGGTCAGCTGGCAGCACACTACCGGTTGTCTCAATGCAACAACTATGTCAACTTGGCAATATTTCTGGGTGAACATTCAAATGATCTGGCAGTAGTGGTGAGTGTCAATGATTCGGTATATGTGTTCATTAGATGAAGCCGTGTCCAGGGCTTTATTCCCAAACTCAAGGATCATCTCCTTATCCACCTGCGGAACCTAGAATACAATGGTGATGAGCAAGACTTTACTGTGGAAGAGTGGCGTACCACCCAGTTTGTGAACGGTCTTAACAAAGTCCAGATGTCCAGGCGTTTGCAAATCAACTTCACCATGTATGACATGCAGGGCCACTACGATACACTTCAACCTGGCCATGGAGGGTGCATTATGCTGCACTCCTACGAGGATGGGTCTGATGCACACCCTTTTTGGTATGCTCGAGTACTGGCTGCTTTTGTGTTCTGTGTCTGGTATGAAGGGCATGAGCATACAATGGATGTACTCTGGATTCGTTGGTTGAAAACCAAACCAGGGTACAGATGGAGTATTGAGAAGGTGCACCTTCCAAGAGTTGGCTTCATGCCTGATTCACCTGGCGCATACAGTTTCATTGATCCTACACTTATCATTCGAGCCTGTCATCTTATTCCAGTGTTTGTGGATGGCCAAACTGATTGCCTCCTTCGTCGAGGTCAATCACTTGCACAGGTAGATGATGAAGTTGATGATTGGGCAGGATACTATGTGAACATGCAAGTACTAAGTTTACCTTCTGTCGACGAATTCTGCAGCTAGCCTAACCTTGACTCAGAACAGATTTGCAGATCGAGATATGTATGCAAGGTTCTCATGTATCGGAGTAGGACATGAAGCTCAGTATATGAACTCTGCATGGACACCCACCCAATCCAAGTCAGATGCTGAAAATGATGCCACTGATATCGGTGATGCAGACAATGGAATGTTTCTCAGTACAGGTAAAGTTTATATCACGATTATTCGGATATCGCAGCCACTTATAATGGGGAGCAGACTTAAATGGAGGAAGAGGATGAGGTGATTCAGAAGACATGGACACAAGTTTGGACGACTCAGCTGAGGATAGCGAGCTTGATGATGTGGATTTAGATTTGGAGAGAAGCTCCAGGGAAGAAGCAGGCTCAGACAATGACAATGACAATGATTTCTTGTTTTAAACATACTGCAGTATATGCAGTCAACCAGTGGTCGACTGCTTGATTTGACTCAAAATGGTGAATTTGTTCAATTATGCTGCACTGGCACAAGGTTTAGTGATGGGGTCGCATGAGCTTGCACGATCATGTTGTAGGGTCGGTGGTTCCAGCTAAGTGAGTCATCCGCTGAATCACTGTCATCGGGAGGAGGAGGTCTTTAGGATCTGCAGGGGGGAAATGGTGGTATCCATTGGAATAACTCACCGACGCTTTTCCAGCTGTACAAATTTCATATCAAGTCTCAATCGATGCCCGTTGTGTTAACCATGCAGTACGATGCATGCCACACACTGGCAGCGTGGGACCGAATTTCAAATTCTTGGATGTCCTCTGAAATGATGGATTGCCGCTGGTAAAGCCATGTATCAGTGAGAGAAAATGATGGCCAATGAGCTTCCTCACATAGTTATCACCACCTTTGTATATGGACTTATAATGTGTTGGCAAGTCATGTCATCAGCAACTGAGTGGTCTGAAAACCCGACTTTCATTTCAGTATCATATTAACATACATTTGAATATCGACCAAAAAAATTAATATGGCAGTTATTCCGACATACAAGGGCATAACAGGAACCGTGAGTACCTGTGATGATAGGACTTCCAAACCATTGGGATCATGTTTGAGGGAGATGTGAGTGGGTGTGATGTGGAGGGAGAGTGAGAATTTTTTGAGTGTGGGAATGGTAAATTCACCCATGCTGGAGACAGAGAAGAAGGTGGTGGTGATGCAGGTTAGGATGGCTGTGTCTCGTGGAAATTGTGGATCCATGTAGGTCATGAAGAGAAGGAGTGTATTTAGTTCGAAGGGAATGCGCTTTGGCCTTTGTGATGAGGGAGAAGCGAGGTGGGAGGCACCTTTGAGGAGGGCTTGTGTTTGGATGGGGTCTATGTTCCAGGGGTGCCAGTACAGGAGGTGCCAGGCACACAGTCCAGCCATGAAGTTGGAGAGGGAGGAGCCTGAGTAGGATCCTGCACATCCTGCTATGAAAGAAGTGAGGAGCATCTGTGATATGTATGGGGCATCAGGCATTCTCTGAAATGTTGTGTGTGTTGTAGTAAAAGTGGAAGACAAGGAGACCTGCACCATATGATTCTTTTGTTTTTCTGGTCCTCAAGGTCCTGCTTGAAATAGATAGCTCTCTGTACTCCAAAATAAGACTCAGCATAGCAAAGGAAGCATCTGAGCTTTGAAGGTAATGAACAAGGTGGGAAAACAGCAGGTTTGGTAGGTTTGTGTACTGGTGTTGTAGGCCTAGTACCAGTGGAAGTGGAAGTGCCAGCAGTAATACCAGGAGATGTTGGACCATTTGCAGATGTGAGAAGACCTGTATTCATGAGCATTTGCAGTAAAAGAATGGATGTAAGGGAGTTGACATCAGTTCTTGATACAGCATTGGGAACAGTAGTAGCACATTGCTGTGCTTTTTGTTCCAGATGTAAGAATGTAGCTTTATTGGCCATATTGAATGATTCCAAATTTGGAGGCATTGACAATGTGGTATGTCCTTCCTCCTATACTCTAATCAGTTGAATAATGTCAAAATATGACTCCAGTACAACTCCAGTATAACTCTGAGGGTACTCCACCCTCTTCTCATGCATCCTCCACTCTATTCACTCTGGAGTTGCATTTATCTGTTTTGGGAATGTCTCATCACATTGTACCATTTTTCTTTTAAACATCATATGACTTCTGAAAGTTGTATGATTTATTTCTTTTCTCTTCAACCATTCCTTTCTCATTTCGAGCTATTCCAAATACACTTTGGTTATCCTTGCTTAACTCCGGACCAGAGTTTTCTGGAGTTAGACATGTGCATATCATTGGTATAGTTGGTGATTTCACTCTCATATCAGTTTGACTCAATTTGCTAGTGATCCTCTTCTCCTATCACTGCCAAACTTGTCCCATGTGATTCCCCGTGGTCACTTTATCCATATACCAACTTTTTCCAATGTTCTTTCATGTTGTGGTGTTGCTACACAAGCAGAAGCAACACTTGTAGTGTTGTCTTCACATTGTGGCTTAGTTGTTTTCTATTATTTGGTTAATGTACACTTACACTCTGGAGTCTGCTGTTTTTCCTCCTTGGTTACTTATAGTGAACTTCAGGTTGGTACATATGTTCTCCACATTGAAATATACTTGGTTACTCACAGTGGACTCCAGGTCATCCTAGCCCTTTGAGTCAATCCACCAAGTCCTAGCCCCTTTGTTGGCCTTTAACAGGTTATAAGCCCTGCACTCTAGGTCTTATCACACACCATCAGCATACATCCACACCTCATTGACTCTGCCAATCAATTTGCCACCCTCATACCCCCACCTGGCTCAATTTTGGTGTTGATCCATTGAGAGAAACACTTGTTATAGCTTTGGAAAGCAACTAGGCCTCATAGTGCACTTTTGCCCATTTTGATCATATCATAACTCAACATTCTATTAAGTAATTTGCTCAATTGTTGTCTTCATCATGTTCTGCATATTCAATTACTCTGGTATGCACCCACATTTGACTGGAATTTCCTCTGCACCATGGAGCTACATTGACCTATTGCTGGTGAAACTCCTCTTTCAAACATTATGCTATATCTCCTCAGCCTCCATCTGAACCCATGACATTTCCATGACAAAATCTCATCCTCTGGACTTGGTCTACCCATCTATCATGTTTTCAAATGTTTCGTTGTCTATCTTGCCACTCCCTGTTGTTGTCTTCCTTAAAAGCTCCTCTTCTTCAGCCACAACCTCCTATTCCTACCTCCTATTATAGCCTCTATGGCCACTGAACTGCATTCACACCACATTCAGCCCCTCACTGGCACAAATTACACCACTTGGAGTGAGGAAATGAAGGCTCTGTTGCAATCCAAAGGCCTCTGGAGATTGGTTGATGGCAAGGAGACTCAGCCTAGCACTGCTGGAACTGAAAAAGATGCCTGGGATATCAAACAGGACAAAGCCACTGGAGAAATCATGCTTAATCTCACTCCTGACCAGCAAATCCATATCAGGAAGCTTCAGGATGATCCTAGCAAGGCCTGGACTGCTCTGAAGGACTTGTATGTCCAAAAGAAGCCTGGAACTCGCTTTGTCACCTATGATGAGTTCTTTAGCATTAGGAAACACACAGATGAGTCTCTGACTGCCCTCACTGCTTGAGTTGAGCAGGGAATGTCTAAAATTCGAGAGCTTTGTCCTCCTAGCTTCGATTTGACCACTCTGGACAATGAACTCACCAGTATGGCACTCATTCAAGCTCTTGGATTGAACTACTCCCATTTCATGTCATCTTTGGTGCTCCTGACCGACCTGGACAAAGCCAAGATAAAAGCTGCATTCCAAACTGAGAAACTCAATCGTTGCCCATGCCCTGATGTCTCTATTACCCCCTCCTCTAACTCTCTGCTGTCTGTCTTGACTGGCAACTGCTTCTGTATCCCTAATATGCCATGCTCATTCTGTGAGAAGACTGGACATTTCCAATGCAGGTGCTTCACCTTGCAATGTGCCAAAGCAAGGTATAAGTTGAACAAAGGCAAAGGAGATAAGGGGAACAAAGCTCAAAATGCAACATCCATCCCTTTCAGCTCATTCACACCATCATCCACTTTCATTCCTACTTCAGCCACTGTGAACTCCATCACTCAGTCCACTCAGGATGTTGTGGAGCATGCTGGAAATGCAAGTCTTCATTCCAGTGATCCTTCTGATCCATTCTCTCCACTTCAGCTTGATGCTGATGTCAATTGGAATGCAGACTCAGGTGCCACTTCTCATATGACACCTCATTGCCACTGGTTGTGCAATTATACCCTAAAACACATAGCTATCAAATTGGTGAACAACACTGTGGTCTATTATGCTGGTGTTGGGTCTGTGGTTTTTCATTCAATCTTAGAGGGGGGAGCACTAGAGTGGTCGAGTTTACTCAAGTATTGCATGTTCTAGACCTCAGAAATAATCTCCTCTCAGTCCTGTATCTCGCTCATCACTCTGGCTTCGTTGTTAGCATCAATTCCACTCATATGATGTTCTCTCAACTGGTTGGCACTCCCTTGTTTATTGCCAACATTTGAGACAAGAATGCTGCCTATCTGAGTGGGACCACTGAGGCTATCACACAGTTCACATGACCTGCTTCCACTGTACCACTTGACCTCAATTTGTGGCATCACAGGTTGGCACATCACTCTTTGGATGGTGTGAAATCACTGGTTGACCACAATATGGTCACTGAACTGAAGCTGAATGTCAGGACTTCACCTGATCCTGTCTGTGAGTTATGCATGGCTGGCAAAATGCATGCAAATCTCTTCCCTACCTCCAAACATCGTGCATCCCATTGTAAGGAGCTGTAGCTCCTTAGGTCCATATCTGATCATTCCATTCATGTCTATCCATGTCCAATCTGGTTCTGGCCTGTCCTACTTGAACATATCCAGTTTCTTGTATCTGTCTCTCTACAATCCAGTCTGTCTACTGGATGGACTTCTACTATATCTATAGTGTACCAGATGCTATGTAATGGATGCTCTGTATTGTGATCCAGTTACTGGATTCATGTCAGATGCTCCCTTTTTTTCCCTTCTTTATATTTATTTAGAGTCTCAGGTGTGCCCAGACTATAAAAGTTGTGTTTTGCACACAGCACTGGACATGGAATCAATCATCTATCACACAGTTGGAGTCTGAGTCTTCTGTCCTCATCAATCCAGTCATATCTGGATCTTCTCTTCCCTTTCTCTCTTGATCCTAGAAGAATCAAGTCCTGTGCTCATCAGCCATGTCTGGAGCATTAGGAGCTCTTCTAGATTGACTATCAAGGAGTCCTGTAAGCTCTCCAGTTGCTTGCCCTTGATTCTCTACCTGCAATTCCCCTGGTATGAACCAATCATTCCTTCACTTTCTTTCTTTGTGTTACTGACCTGCTAGTTTTCTATCTGGAGACCTATAGCAGTCTAGGTCGGTCAACCTCTCTTCACCATCCACTCAAACCCATCCACACTGATGTACATGAAGTTCCATATAGGACCTTAAGTGGTTGTTACTATTGGGTCACATTTATCAATGATTATTCCAGATATCACTTCATTCTTTCCATTAGAGCCAAATTGGATGTTTTCAATATTTTCAAGCAATTCAAGGCCTATGCTGAGAACCAGATGGAGCACAAGTTGAAGGTACTGTGGAATGATAAGGGAGGTGAGTACATGAGCAATTCTATGCTGCAGTTTACTACACAGTGTGGCATAGAAAGGCAACACACTGTCAGGGCATGTCCACAGCAAAATGGGGTTGCTGAACATGCCAATCATGTTATTTCAGAGCATCTTACTGCCATGCTGGACAAGTCTGGTCTTGCTTGAGCCTTCTGGGGCGAAGCTCTTGCTGCCTTGATCCATGTCTGGAATAGATGCCTGACCACTGCTTTGAACAATGCCATGCCTTATGAACTTTGAAATGGACAAAAACCAGATGTCTCACATCTTCAGGTTTGGGAATGTACAGCATATGTCCATGTACAGAAAGACAAGCATGAGGCATTGGGGCCTCACTATGAAAAAAGTGTCTTCATTGGCTATCCACAGAGATATAAGGATTGAAAGTTCTATAATCCTACCATGAAGCACACCATCATTTTAGAGCAAGCTGATTTTGATGAGCACTATTTTCTTGCCTCTAAGCAATGTCCTTCTCATCCATCCATTCACCCTCCAGTTACTTCAACTTTGACTCTAGATATTTCCTATGTGCCTCCTGCCCTCTATGAGGATGTCAACAACTCTGAAGTTTCAGAGGCACCACAAGCACCAGCTTCTGGGGGGGATGATGAAGCTGAGAAGCCTGTCCGTGCATTGCTTCCACCACTTCCTGTGCATGTTGTTCCTCCTTGAATTTCTACTCCTCCATCTTCTGATGTCACTCCAGCCACTGATAGCCTGATTGGAATTGGTGCAAGGCTGCCAGCCAGAGTCAGAAACCCTTCTAAACAGTGGTGAAATCTAAGTCTGGCTGCAGACTCTGATGAGGAAGATGAGGATGCTTACCATACTTCACTATCAAAGCCACCTTATCATCACTCCCTAGATCATATGCCAATGCCATGCATTGAGATGACACTGACAAATGGCAACAAGCTGCCCTAGAGGAACTGGCTGCACATAAGAGCAATGGCACTTGGACTCTCATTCCTAGACCTTCAGATCACCCTGTCATCAGATCTAAGTGGATCTTTGCAAAGAAATACCATGCTGATGGATCCTTTAAATGCTATAAGGAACACCTTGTAGCTCAAGGATTTAACCAGCAACCTGGCTTTGAGTATCTTGAAGTCTTTGCTCTAACTGTATGCTTGCCCACCCTTCACATCATTCTCGCTCTAGCTGCAATTCATGATCTTCACCTATGGTCTGTTGACATATTGCATGTATACCTAAATGGAGAGATAGATTGTGAGGTTTGTGTGGAGCAACCTGCAGGTTTCACAGAAGGAGATTCAAAGGAAGTGGTTTGCAAGCTGAACAAGGCTGTCTATGGAATGAAGCAAGGTGGAAATTGATGGAATCACAAGATGCAGACTGTTCTCAAGTTGATGGGATTCAAACAGACCTACTCTGACACAGCTGTCTGTATCTATACTCAAGCTCAAGGTGACCTTTGCATTGTCCTGCCTGTCTTTGTGGATGACATGACCTTTGTATCAAAGTCCCTAACAGTGATCAAGGAGATGTTAAAGGAACTTGAGAAGCATTTCAAAGTACATGATTTGGGATCTACCACTGAGATCTTGGATATCAAAATTGATAGGGACTGTTTCCAACATTCCATTTGACTCTCCCAGCAACATTATTGTGCTGACATGCTCTCTTGCTTCAGAATGGCTGATTTGAAGCCTGTTAGTACCCCTATGGACCCAGGTCTATGCCTATCTCATGATCAGACACCTAAAACCATTGAGGATTGATCATTCATGTGTTCTGTTGCCTATGGGGGTGCCATTGATTCCCTTCAGTATCTCTCCTGCACCACTAAACCTGACATAGCCTATGCAGTTGGTCAGCTTGCCTCCTTCACATCAGATCCAGGTATCATTCGTTGGAATGTGGTCAAGCATCTCTTTTGCTACATCCAGGGTACTGCAGACTATGGTATCACCTATTCTCCCAACCCTTTGTCTCCTGAGCTGTTCACCACATTCTCAGATGCAAACCATGGTGGTTGCAAGAATACTTGTTGCTTGACTGGTGCATACATTGTCAAAATCGGTACTGGGGTTGTGTCTTGGATGTCAAAGCATTAGTCTATCATTGCTTTATCAACCACAGAGGTAGAATATATCACCACTTGCAAAGCTGGAAAGGAAATCATCTGGTTGAGGCAGCTTCTCAGCAAGTTGGGCTTTACCTTGTCTTCCCCTTCTGTCCTATACATGGACAATCAGTCTGCCATTCAGGTGGTGAAACATCCAGAGCATCATTGATGCATGAAGCACTTGGATTTGTGGTGATTCTGGCTTCAAGATGTGATGGATAAGGGTGATATCTCTCCAGCATTCATGCCTACCACTGACATGCCAGCTGATCTCCTGACCAAGGTGCTGCCTCGAGTCAAGGTGCAGTATTTCTGTCAGTTGTTGAGATTGGGTCAAGCAAGGGGCAGTTGAGAGATTGGAGAAAGGCACAATCAGGGGGGAGTGTTATAGTTGATGATTTCGCTCTCATATCAGTTTAACTCAATTTGCTAGTGATTCTCTTCTCCTATCACTCCCAAACTTGTCCCATGCAATTCCCCATGGTCACTTTACCCATATACCAATTTTCCCAATATTCTATCATGTTGTGGTGTTGCTACACAAGCAGAAGCAACACTTGTAGTGTTGTCTTCGCATTGTGGCTTAGTTGGTTTCTATTATTTGGTTGATGTATACTTACACTCTGGAGTCTGCTGTTTTTCCTCCTTGGTTACTCACAGTGGACTCCAGGTTGGTACATATGTTCTCCACATTGAAATATACTTGGTTACTCACAGTGAACTCCAGGTCGTCCTAGCCCTTTGAGTCGATCCACCAAGTCCTAGCCCTTTTGTTGGCCCTTAACAGTCATTTCACTACTTAATCCCATTGTTTCCTTCAACTCACCTCAGTTGTAATTGCTCTCTTGGGCATCTGGCTGAGGTGAGATCCTCTCTATCCATTTACCTATAGTTTTACTGATAGCTAGTAGTACTGGGTACCTTTGCCCACTCTATAGGTGAATATAGCAGTTGTGATTGCTCTCTTTGACATCTGGCTGAGTATTGGGTACCTTTGCCCACTCTATATAATTTGACAAATAACAACAAGAAAAAGGGCCAGAACTTACCAGAGCATGACACCAATCATGGATCATGGCTGGTGTAAGGGGCATAGGCCCCATTGAACTCATATATGCAAATCCTTCATCAAAATCATTCTTGTAGCATGTTTGAAGCTTGATATGCCATTGTGCAAGATGTGTATCAAGATTTCTAAGGCCAGATGATCAACCCTGTTACAATATTACCATTGAGTATTTTTGGAGATCACAAAGCCAGCTATCTACATCTTGTTATGATCTGTATCTGATGATTTACTATATTTATTACCTGAGTCAGTCAAGGTGAGTTTTTTAACATTCTTCATGTTGACAAAAACTTTCATAGAGCTGGCACTTTCTGTGTGGATTTTTTTTACCATTTCTTGGTAGTTGACCTCATTGTTGACATCAATCAAATTGTTGATGTTCTGACTACATAAGAAAGCAGGATTGAGAAAACAATACCAACAATTGAATGCAGAGAACCATAAAAATTGATTGGATTACCTTTTGATCCTTGGTGGTAGATACTTGAATGGAAAGTGCTTCTTTTCTGAGACCTTGTACTGGATCTGTGCATGCTTGTCAAGTATGCCCTGTAAAAACACAATGTAGTTGTCTTCATTAATGGAAAAATTCATCTTCTTCATTTTGGAGGATTTCTCCTCCTTCAACACAATGGATTTTCCCTTCACTGACTTCTTTTTGAGCATGGAATAAACACTGAGGGAAATTGTCAGAGTTGTGCTGACAATCTTCTAACAACTCCAGAACTCTGGAGTTGTGTTGTGGAACCTTGGCTTTACCTTATGTGGTGTGCCTTTGTTTCAAGTCTCAGTGGTTGATCCCATATTTCAGAGTTGAGTCATCTAGACTCAAAGGAGAGTGGAGAATATCCATTGGAGTTTGACAGGGAGCTGAGTATCAAGCTAAGTTGGGAAGAGAACATCAAGTGCTCAATTCTTTATTATGACTGGAGATATGTACAGTGGAGATGATACAGCATATATACTACAGAGTACATTGGATTTGTAACAAAGTCATAAAGGGTGAGTAATGGAATGGAGGTTGGAAATCTATGAACTGGAGCTGCATACCAGTTATACAGTTTGCCAGAGCCATGCTGCAAAGGAATGGAGAAAGGTACAGAGTATGAAATTGAGAACAAGGAAGTTATGTGATATATATACAGAGGTGTGGAGGTGTGGAGATGTATAATTGATGAGTTAACACTAGAGGGAGGTGCAAATTTGGTGCTTGAAGGACTGGAGTTGTCATGGATATGACAGAAATGGTATATGTTCTTCAGGAGTCTGCATAGACTCAGATGGGGACTGGAATTGGATGGCTGTACCATGATGGATGCAAACACAGTCACACTCAGTCATACATGGCTCATGAAGATTTGGAGTCCTATATTTGTAGTTGCTGATGTGCAATTTTTCAATTGCATTTTCTGTATTGTTTTGCAAACCACTGTAATCTGTGATTTTGGCATAACTGGAGAAAGTGGCACAGTGGCTACATTAATATTTAGCATGTATCTAAATGTATAAATAAAGGTAAAGGATGCTGCACTTATTTAAAATTTAATTGTGAATTTGGACTTCAGCAGAACTTGATGATTTGTTGAACAACCAGATGGTGATAGTAACTTCAAGTTTGCTTGCCTGTTTGGGATTAAAAGAAAGTCTGAGTAATGAACTGATGAGAGATGGGACTTTAAATATAGTGTACATGTGCATTAGTGGACATTATTCACAGGTCTGAACCTGCAATGGGTCGAGGGATTAGCTAGCATTTGTAGATGTGTATGGTGAATACAAGATGCCATCACATGAGCTCATTAGAAATAGTCCCAGACCTTCCAAAATAAAGTTATTACTGCTGTGGAATACACATTTGTCATGATGAGAATCTAGTTCCCATCCTGGGCATTTCTTGTAGTGTTTTTCCCATCACAGGTGTATCCCTTCAGTGTTAGCACTTCATGGGCTGGTCAGCCTAGTTTCTCATGTGAGCCATGAGTATTGCTCGAGTCCTAATTCTTGTCTTTTGAGTTCCATCTGTGACTAGCCCAATTCCAGTCCCTATAGATCCCAGAACCATTACAGCCTTCTTGTCAAAAGGTAAAGTCACTGAAGAGCCCTGATGAGGGAAGGAACACATGGCAGGCTGAACCATGAATCAAGTTGAGAGACAGTCCTGGTGGAATGAGCTTGAAGCAGATAAGAGAGGAATATGGGCACTTGAGTGGTGAAGTCAATGGGAAGGTAAGGAATGCATGGCAGGCTGGACCATGACCAAGTCAAGAGACAGTCCTAATGGAGCAAGCTTGAAGTGAATGAGACAGGAATACAGGCACTTGAGTGGTGAAGTCAATGAAAAGCCCATGCATGGCAGACCAGACTGTGAACCATTTTGCTGGGGAGACCAGCAACTCAGTGAAGGTCATCACCAATGAACCTGTAAGTAAAGGGCAGAAGTGCCCACTCAGCCACTGGTCAGGAGTGGTAAAAATGACTGAGGGAGTGCACAGGATGAAGGGGAAACTAAATACCTATGGATAGAGGCACAATTACACCTCCTTTTATGATCTCTGACTTACTCTGATCAGAATAAGTCAGATTATATAGCTACATATCTGTCAAGGTGAAATGAGAAAATAGTGAGACAATGTATTGAAGGGAACAAAGATGTTAAAAGGATGTAATGTATGTCAAAAGCATGTGCAAGTGTGTAAGGGACAGCACCTGACCAGCCTGACAAGTATCAGTTAGGTCTGAGGTAATCTCATCAACTCTGTATTGGAGCATCTCCTCCACACCAGAGTTGGTTTGAGAGTATCAGAGAAGTCTGGAGAAAGGTTGGAGATTATGGAGTTTTGACACTCCTACTCAAGTGTAGCCATATTTCCATAGCTCTGATGAACTTCCAATGTTGGTCCCTGTTCAGAAGCTTGGTAAGAATGTCAGTGACCACATCCTCCATAGGCATGTATTGAATGATTGCCTCTCCCTTTGCTACAAGGTCATCTTGGACATAGTGGACTTTCATTGGATATGTTTGGTCTGAGTACAGAATTGAGAATTGTGGAATAGAATGATGATGGCTTGGTTGTCACAATAGAGGGTAGTAGGTACCTTCTGTAGACATCTGAGCTCCCCAAAGAAGCTCTGAAGCCAGGTGAGATGCTATCCAGCAGCACTAAGTTCAATGTACTCTGACTCTGTAGTGGTGAGTGCCACCATGCTTTGCACCTTGCTAGATCAGGAGATGGCCCCTCAACTGCTAAGAAATATGTAACTGAATACTGACCATGAGTTGTCTGGGTTTTGTGACCATCCAGCATTGGAGTACCTGTGAAAATCCATGTTGAGCCCTATATCCACTCCATTGAATCAGAGATCCATGTTCTCCATCCCTTGGAGGTATCAGAGCACCCTTTTTGCTGCCTTCCAGTGGCATGCCTTGGATGCTGCACTAAATACGCTGAGTGCTCTGACCGAGAATGTGAGGTCTGGTCATGTTTCAAGCATGTGATACATGGGGATCTAATGACAGTGAGATAGAATACTTCCTTTCCATTTATGACATGTTTTGAAACAACAGAGTCATTGTTTGGGTTGGTGGCCAACAGAAAGATTCTGTGTGACATGGGTGTCCAGATGGAATCAAAGTTTGACATGCCTGTTTACAGCAGGACTTCTCAAGTATATTGAGATTGCAACAGAGAGATGGTTTAGGACTTCCAATCCCTCTGAATCTCAATTCCAAGGAGGTACCATGCTTCTCCAAGATCATGCATTTTGAATGTGGATGATAACTTCAATTTTATGGAACTCATATAACTCTGCATGGAGGCTGCAAGGAGGAAGTCATTGATGTATACAACAAGGAAACAGACCTGGCTGGAATCTCAGATCACATATAGGCACATCTCAGTGTTGAGATGAATGAAACCTAGTTCCTTTAGCTTTTTATCCCAAGTTTCGTTTCAAGTCCAGCCTGCTTGCTTTAGTCCACAGAGTAATCTTTTGAGTCTTCAGCAATGTCCTGGAGAAATTGGATCTCTATCTGGAGGAAGCAAGTATAACTCCTCCTTGAGTTCACTGTTTAGGTATGCAGTGAAGACATCCATTTGATTCAATTTCAGATTATACTTCACTGTGAGCACCACAATGGTCTGAATTGAATCTAGGTTAGCCACAAGAGTAAATACTTCCTGGTAGTCAACTCCTTCTTTCTGTGTGAATCCTTGGGCTATAATTCAGACCTTGTAGTGTTCTACATTCCTATCCTGATCCTTCTTTATTTGAAAGACTGGCTTGGAGGTAATGGATTTCACTCCATTGGAAATCAGGATGATTTCATAAATATGGTTCACATTTAAGTTTAACAGCTCTTCTTTGATGGCAGATTTCCACAGCATCAGGAAAATCATTATTTCATAATTATACATAATGTCAATAATGTTGCATATTAGGAAAAGGCTACTGAATAATTATGCAAGGAAGTTAACAACTATGTATACTACAGTATCCATGTCATAAGTTGTTGAAACTTGGTATTCACTTTCTGCTCTTTTGTTACATAACCAAGGTTCTAGATCATGATAACATAATCATCGGTCATTTCCACTCTTATATTGTTTCATCATTCACTATAGAAACAAGATACTTATGCCATTGGCTAGTATCTATAGTATACCAATTCCTTCGGTCATTCAGTCATATTCTATGACTCATTCCTATCCATATATGATAGAGATCTATACAGGTACAAACAATCCTGTAAAGTATTTAGGGAGAGCTCCCTCATGGTCGCTCTCCAGTTCGAATCCTATTCAACTCAGACAGTCAAGTTGAGTCCCCTCCTTCCTGTCTTACTCTAAAGACCCTCTACCTTGCAATACTCCATTTACCCTTGGTGAGTTCTTCCACCAAGGTCCATAACCTTTCCTCTCCATATCAGTCCCTTGACTGGTAGGACTGTCCACTACCTTGGAGGACGAGACAAAGGGATCTTTGCACATCAGTAATTTCACCACTTACTTTAGTCAGCTTTTATCAAACTTTCCCGCGCTTTTCTCCACCTCGACAAAAAAGCCAAACTTGCTTTAAAAAGTAGATCTCTCTGCATTTCCACTTCTTTTTCTC
>JBBPTO010000767.1:0-22919 GCA_038094155.1 Pulveroboletus cf. aberrans
GTACTGACGAGACTCATGCCCGTGATCAACGGGATCACGTTGGACTTGATGCGCTGTGCGGGAGAGAGCGAGCCCGCTTTTTTAACGTCGGCCAAGAACCTGACACGGACTTGTCAATCGATCCCGACGCGGACCCTCCATGCGAGGGACACTCACCGTCTCCAGTCCTCTTCGGTAATGTCGTGCGTCGCGAACGGGTGTGGATTGAGCGCGCAGGGGGGCGGCAGCTCCGGGAAGCCTTTCGTCAACTCTTTGCTGTTCGAGATCAGGCACATGGGCGGGAAAGCGCTGTAGGGAAGATGGGGCGGCGCAGGGCGCTGCCACATCGGTGGGGGACCTTTGTTGCCAAAGAAGGACGAGATGGACATCATGATGCCGCCGCCCTGCGCAGACGAGGGGCCAGCCTCGGGAACCGGCGCGGGTGGGGGCGCACTGGGTGGTGCTGGGCTCTTGCGATCGTATGCTGATTTGTCCTGATCGGGGTGACTCTGGGCGTACCCGTAGTCGGGTGGAGGACCTTGTGGCGGTTGGTATACTTGTGTTGGCAGGGGTGGGGCATAACTTTCCCCGGGGGCAGGAGCGCCATCGCGCGAAGCATATGCGTTGGGCGGTGGATATGATGGTGCAGGGAACTCGCCCTGCTGACCAGGGTTTAGCCAGTCGCTGTGCGGGTCTTTCTCTCCGGGGTATTGGGCCATGTCGATTGATGTGATCTCGTGCGAGGGTAGTGGGTTTGGGAACTGGGGATGCTCGGCGTTCGAGGGGATTATATACGCACCTGGATCCGTCATAACCGAGGCATCGCCCCCAAGCTGCGGACACTGGTCTACTAAGCAATGCATGGGAAATTCGGTCCATGACAGAGGACAACGATGGAGTAGAGCATTGTCCGCGTGATGTGTTCGAGGTGATGGCACTGTCGAAAATGACCGGGGTAGTAATACATGCTTTTGAATGCGGGGGCCGGAAAGAATAATGAACGTGTGGCAAGGGACTCATCAGCCAGTGTGGCAGGGGGTGGCAATGATCGGAACAAGTAAATAAGACGTTATCGTAGATTGCATAGGAAACGTATGTCTGGGGTGTCAAACGTATGAAAGCATGTCTGATATGATCAAAAAGAAGTATTTCATTTGTGTAGATGAATGTGGTGCCGGGCATGCATGGGAATATCGACGCGTAATGGAATAGATACAACTTGTGGATGTCGAACGTCTTGTGGTCCAGTTAGAGCATACCGACGGGCATGGGAACGGATGTGCGTACTGCATAAAGAGTCATTGACCTCTGGTTAGGCCCTCGAAAACCATCCAAGAAAATGAAAGATCCAAGTACATACTAGACGGAATGGCGTGAAAACGCGTCGTCGTTTGGGAGGGCAGTATCACTCACGTTGACCGGCAAGTACGCAGCAATAGGCAGTAAGGGAGTAAACGTCGACGAGGATAGGGTTCAGTTTTTTCTCCCGCTGCAGCTAACGAGCGATTTCAGTTGGTAAGCATATCTAGTCAGATGATGATGAAGACGACACGGCAGGGACGCATGTGTAGCTTGCCTTTCCGTGTGTCGGACTTGGAGCATTGTAAGCAGAGGCACTCACAACCTGTGTACGCGAGACACGCTCTGGTGAAGCGGCACGAATAGCTGGGCGCGCACGGTCTTGAACATCGAGTGACCTGGCAGCTTGTTTTAGTGGGATGATCTCTGCTTTGACTGGGTATTTTGCTTCTGTGGGGGGAGCGGGGTTTCGTGCCCGGGTGATCTCGTCGCCGACATCGCTTGGTTCTTCAGAAGAGGACTGCTGGACGGCGGGGATGCGACTCCGCCTTTTTACAAGGCCGGGCGGGACGGGCGGCTCGCGCACGTTGGCTGAACGCAATTTTGGATGGGCCTTGAATTTGCCGAGGGGAGGCTGGGTGAGAGGGAACGACTTTGAGATGTGAATGGGCCAGCCTGGGGGTGGTAATTGGGCGTGGGAATTGGCGGAAGACAGCGGCGAGAATGTGAGCGGGTCTGTCGGCGAACTCTGTGCCTTGGGAAACGGATATTCGAAACGCTGGGCGCCGAGGTCAAAGGGTGTGCCCATGATCTGGGGAGGGTTCAGATATGGGCTCGAGAGGGGGAGAGAAGACGGACCTCGCTGGAGGAGCTGGAGGAGAGGCTAAAGTCGGAGTGGGAGTGGGGAGGGTCGGTGGGAGAGGGCATTGCGCATGTGCGCTGCGCCATCGAAGAATAAAAAGAAGGCGGGCCCGGGCGATTTATCTTCATACGCATCATCCCGGCGCGACAACGTTGGTTTCGCGAGGCTGACACCCCGACCTCCCTGTCAGCCGCCCTCCCTCCTTCCCCTTCCCTTCCCCACATCCCTTCACCCCCATGGCCCAGCCTCCACATTTTCTCAAGGCTCTCTGGCTCTCCGTCACTCGTTTTATCGCCAACCTCTTCAACAAGTCCCCCGCGGCCGCTCTCCCAACCCCCGTCACCGCCAAGCGTGCAGAGCCCGCGTCTGGCACGGTCACTCGGCAAAGAAGCATCGGCACTCGCGTAAAGGAACCGACACCCCTGAAACGCCCCTCTTCCGCAGCAAGCTCGCCCGTTTCTTCTGCCACTACCTGTCGGTCCGCATCACCAAACCACACCCCACACGTCTTCCATCCTCCCCCCAGTCCGTTTCCCAGCATATCGCTATCAGCCATATTCGCTACCCCGCCCCTGCTGGAATCCCCCTGTCTCGCTTCCGGAGTCGACATTGGCCCCAATGTTCCGTCTCTGACCCCATTTGCTTCCCCCTCTCCTTTTCACGCTTCTCACGCTCCTTCAACTCCCTCGTTTCGCTCTCTTCACTCAAGGTCACCTTGTACCCCGTCACCTCCAGTCATGGTCCGGGTTGATCGCAGCACCATCTCTCCTACCACAATGTCCGACGGAAGCTTGGAAGTCATTTCTCTTGGCGACCGACGCGGCTTTCTGGGCTCCCCCATCATGGTCGCAGACATCGCCCGTCTTCCCTCCCCTTGGAGTCCCCTTGGAAACACGACCCCCTCGAGTGTCTGGATGTCCGTCAACGGGATGCTCATGGACGCTGCTGGCCCTGTAGACGACAACCCTCCGGACGACTCTGGGGCGCCCAAGCTGCCCATAATCACTGCGTCGGGGATCTCCGCCTCGTTGTGCTCGTCATCTTCGGCCCTGGATGCTCTCGGCATCTCCGTCTTTGTCGACCTGGACGATGTCCGAAACGCGCTGTCAGCTCAAGGCAACAACCTCGACGCGAGGCAAGATCCGACCGGCCTTCCCAAATCAAACCAAGTCCGTCATGAAAACCTTCCGATGTTCGTGACACAGACCCCGCAGACGCCTCGCAAGCGGCCGGACACGTTCCCTTCAGTTACGAAATCTCATCCGCCCAATCAGACCAACAGCGCCAGGGCCACCAAGTGTCTCTCGACGCCTCTCGCCGAACTGGAAAAGGTCGAGATCAACCATGTTCACAGCCTGACTTCCATCTCTTCCATGGCGTATGAACTCCGAATGGGCCTGTTCGCCGACGGGAGAAGTAGGACGATCGAGAACATCATTTCCTTGCTCGATCAGGCTAGCCCGGAATCGATATCGCCACAGGACGATGCGAAACAACTCGTAGAAGCGGTCTGCTGACTGGCCTGGGGGTATATGTCATTTCTATTCCATTCGTTACGTTGATCACTCTGGATCGTCTATCTCTTTCTGATAAGCTTGAGACGTGCGCATTTATTTCATGCTTGTTCATTGAAGCAATTGGCCGCTTGATGCTCCAGAATTCGAGACGACGATATCGATACCTTTCATGACGGGTTATCTTTTGCCTGACAGAGCACACTATAATGAGCGGACCCACGACAGATCGGCGGAGCTGAATCCATGTCCAGCAAACGATCGAAGCAGTCCACGTTGCAGGAGGTTTCCGCGATAAGACAAGGCTGCCTCGAAACATCGATCCCATCAGACGAAATGGCGCCACTCACGATTCAGTCGGTCCCACTATTTTTACTTTTTACTCTTCGCCCTCAAGAAAGAAAGTATGGCACTCCATGATCTGATGCGTCCTTCCCTGCCAGACAGCGTCGCTGCCTCGTGTTTGCGCCCAACCCCAACCCGCTTCTGATCCCGGTCACGGTGAAATGAAAAGGGGGCCTTCTAGGGTCCGACCGCAGAGGGATGTTATCACACCAATGCCTTTGCCGTATTTCCCCCCCCCTCGCCCTATCACGCCGCCGAGAGAGGCGGTCTATCATATTTTACCCGATTGTGAGCGCGCAAATAGTCATATTCTCCTTCAATGCCGTACCTTTGATGCGAGACTGCAAGAAGGATCACCTCCCACCAAACTCAACAGGGCAATGGGCTCATTATGGGGGATCGCAGTCGACCTCGTTGGATCGTGTTACGAAAGGTTTAGCGATGCACCAGACGTGTGGGGCAAGGGAAATTGCCCTGCCAGCATAGATTCCCGCCGGTCGACCGGATTATGACATCACGGCTTTTTCGAAAGCGGCTAGAAGACGGGAGTGACAGGCACCCCCTCGTCGTGAATCTCTTACAGGGGCATACGACTTGACCAGGACGCTCGAGAAGCCGATGATGAGTGTACATCGGTCGACGAGGCCGTGCGCCCGGCTCCGTAAGTGCAATCTAACCGGTATGACAGCGGCGTTTCGTACGACGGGCATGGAAGGCGGATGTGGGACTGCCATCAGCGCATCAACTCGCTTTTTAGCATCCCCGAGCGTCAACCTGGATTATCTCTGAGACGGTGTGACGGACCCGAACAGCTTCTCACCGTAAGCCCCGGATGTGAAGACGGATTCGTCAACCAAACCCAGATCTCGTCGCTCACGTCATAATTAGCCAACGACCGCCAAGCTCCCGATTTCTGTGGACGAAATGACCTCACTGCACTTCCCTTGCTTATGGTCTTCACCGCAAGGTACGCGTGCCTTGCCGTGCCCAGTCGTGAGGGGTTGTCCTGGAACGGTTTCTTGATGCCACCGTGGCAATATTCATCGGGAGACAAACTCGATTGATTTCGAAAGGGTTTGCGTACAATCCCGGACTTGGCTGGTTCTTGGCGGTTTGCTTCGCTTCGCTGTTTCGGACCATCGCTGATGGTTACGAACCTCGGGGGTATCAGATAACGATCGTTCCTGACCACCACCACACCACCATCATACATAACTCCATAACTCCAGTTGACGAGCTCGGGCCCATGTGGATGGTGTAACGCCTTGGTCATCTTCTTCGTCACACGCTTCGGTGTCTCAAATTTCCGACGTGGTCTAGATTGTTGTCGTCATATCATGGAAGGCTGTCAAGACGTTTGCGAGAATGGAATAATAGCTTACCGTGGCTAGCTTTTGAGGTCGTCGGCATGAAGACTAGCGGTCGTTTCTCTACAGATCGACTGACTGGAGGCCCGAGGGGGTCCAAAAGCTCACCGAGTTAAACGTCCCCATAGCTCTGCCTGATGAGCTCGAGTGTGCGTAGCAAGCCATTCGGGCCGCATATAAAGTTTAGAACTCCTGCTGTCGGCCAAGTCATTATGAAAGAATGGCCATCCATTACGTTGTAGATGAAGCTGATCTATGAATCAGTTCTGAATCCTTTGAACCTTCTCATTGTTATTATTCTTATAAAGGCAATGGGCGCCGTGCAGAACGCGAAGGGGAACTCACCTTTATTTGATCAGGCAATCCTTCCGCAAAGATGATGGTATCGGGACGCAGTGGCAGAACTGTATTTGGGGCGAAAACGGCAGACTCTTTCTCGAGCATCATGTCGAACGCCGTCCGAGCTGAGAAGTTGTCTCGGTGAAACGCTTGTTCCCCGTGGCTCAAATTTCACAACCATCCATGTCTGCGCTTGACAGCTGTCAGTTTACTCACTTTCTGTCCATGCACAAGTAAGCGACGCATTCATCAGACTCGCCCGGAGAGGTCACGTCACACGGGCCCCGTTTAGTTGACCAGTCGGTGTCGATGGGGTCAGAACCATCTACTGACGTCCGTCGCTGGTGCTCACTTATTTAGTAGAATGCTAGATTGAATGCTTTCGGCACCTGGTTTGGTAACGCAACTTTGAGCCGACTTGGAAAATAATATAACGTGTTTTCGACCAGCTGGGGAGCAGAGGAAAGAAACGACATGACTGGCGGGAAAAGAGAGAGATAGGAGCCTCATTGTCGCGTAGGAGTGGGGTCGGGTCCAGCCGAGAATTGAGCCCGAGGGGTCACTAGCGTCCCCAGCACATCGACCACGCCCCTTCCGCACGATCTACCATGTTCCACAAAATTTTGTGAGTGTCTTTCATGCACCTTCGTCCGATTCTCAAAAAAAAGTCATCAGCAACTCGTCCCATGGTGGTTCAAAAGCGCCCAACTTCCACCCTGTCTCAGGTTTCGAGCCCAAGACCTCGACCTCTGACTTGTTTGGCGATCTTCGACCGAGCGACTTGGAATGGACGTGTGGAGGCGGGTTTGTGACAGAGACTCAGACGTTCTACCACTTCCTTGAGGATGACACGATACTCATGTGCCAAGTCATCCACTCCTCCATAGGGTGAGTCTTTTTTTCCGCTCCTTACGTAGTGACCGATCCCCAATGTGGAACCCCAGCGTGTGGTACCCAACGATCCAGTTCACATGCAAAATACACAATCCCAAAACCACAAAGTCCACCTGGCGCTCGATCAATGTGACCAATTTTGTCACACCTCCCCCAGGTCTAGACAAACGCTCGTGCAAGGGTGATCAGTTCTCCATCACATGCAAACCATCCACAGACTCGTCCTACTCGGAAGTGTACGTCATTCGCGCCAACCTATCGGATGATCTCCAATTGTCGCTCGACATCTCCCGTCCGGCCTCGGTCCCTGGCTTCAAAGTGGGCCAGGGACCCAAGGGCGGGTTCTCTTACTTTGGTTCGGACGTGAACAAGCCCGACGGCTACGTCGTCCACCGCTTCTGGCCACACACCCTCGCCAACGGTCACATCATCCAACACGGCCAAGCGAGCCCCATCAAGGGCATCGGCATGTTCGTCCACGCCATCCAAGGCATGCGTCCCAACCTCGTCGCCTCCCGATGGAACTTTGGTAACTTCCAGAGCACCGCCCACGGAGGGGTGTCCGCCATTCAGATGGAGTTCACCACGCTCGACACCCATGGGCGGTACGGTCCCGGTTCGGGCGGGGTGACCGTCAACGTGGGCTCCCTCGTGCTCGGCGGTAAGCTTGCCGTCGTGACGGCCGAGACCAAGTGGCCCGATGAGGTGCCTGAGGAACTTGCCCCCGTGGTCTCGCGCGTGACGCACGTGGACCCGGTACAGGATGCCGATACGGGGTATAGAAAACCGAACGCGCTCGACTTTCGATGGGCAGGGCCGTCGATGTTGAGCGTGCCTCAGGGCACCATCACTGCGTCGCTTTACGTTGACGTGGGTTCGCTCGCCCAGCCAAAGGGTTTAATAGAGAAGGTGGACGTGTTGGCAGAGATACCTTATGTGATCAAGACGATGGTCAATTATGTCGCAGGGACCAAGCCATATATCTACCAGGTCGGTTCCATGATCAGTATGGGTCGTCAGCTGACTCGTATGGTCTTATTTGTCAGTGGCAAAACAAGGCAAAGTTGGTCGTGCGTGGTCAAGACAACGTCATTCCCGGTCTGTCGGAAGGTTTAGAAATCGAGGGACTTGTGTTCAACGAAGCTTCGTTCATATCTTAATGGACAAACATTTCTCCGTCACATTGCGTCGTGATATCTACGGGTATATCTAGTTGCTACATTGTACAAGAGTCCACCAGGAGGAATCCATCGTGTTTTCGTGCAGACAAAGGAAAGAAAGAAGTGTATACAAAAGTCCGCCAGTAGCAATTCGTCATCTTTTCGTGAAGTCATCGAAAGATACGTGATGGAATCGAGAAAAGAATTGCACATGAGGTTTCATCATCGAGTCGTTATCCAAGTCCGCGGCGTCACATTTCCATCATACACACTCACGGATAGTCTTCACTCGTTCATCCGATCGGCTGATAAACCAACAAGGGAACTTTACTGGCTGCCTAGAGTACGTGATGATATCGTCAGCGTTCGTATCAATGGAAGGACGCATGATCACGTACACTGAAATGCCGGTTGTAAACTGTCTCTTCACATCGATCTCATTTCCGTCGATATCTCTCGCCTTTGTGATGCGGAAGGTGGCAAGTATGGACACTGCGGCGGCCCACACGAACGCATTGGACGCGAAGCGGCCTGGGCCTGACGAGGGGTTTGAACGCGACGAACAGATAGAGACGAGGGAAAGGGGCTCACAAATTCGGCGACCGAGCCCAAAGATTGGGTTTGGAGACATTCCATCCCTGAGCTTTCCCTCTTCCGTCAAGTACCTCTCAGGCTTGAATTCATCGACGTCAGAGAATATTCCCTCATCTCTGTTTATCGCCCTACATGAAAATGAAAGGACGCAAAGAATCCAGGCGCAGTTTCCTTACCAAACATTGATCATGACCAGGGCACCTACATTTATCGCATCAGTCAGCCACACACGCCACATGAAGTCAGACCTACCCTTTGGGATGTAATAGCCGTCATACACGTCCTCACCGGAAGTTGCGTGGGGAATACCTGGTGAATGGTTAGATTGTATTGCAAACAGAGACGTCTCCTGGGACTTGCCGAGTGGAAGTACGGGATTCCATCTTATCAATTCCCGGAGGATGGCGCTCACGTACGGGAGCGATGCTCTGTCGTTGAAATCGGGGAGCCTGCCATTCCCAACGACAGAATCGATCTCCGCTTGGGCTCTAGCCTGCACGTCGGGGTACAGAAGCATCGCGAGAATGAATGCATGTAGGGTGGAAGAGCTCTGATAGTAGCCCACATGAACATGGGGGTGAGAGAGATGATGACATTACTCACCGTCTCAAATCCGGCTGATGTATAATTGCATCAGACTCTACCATCAGAATTCATTCCGAGGGGATTAAACTTACCAATGAAAACAGTTGCAGCTGTGGCTTTGATAGCATACTCTTGTTTCTGGCAATCGCTCTTCTCATCTAGCTGCTCCAGACAGTCTACTACCATAGACGGGGGTGCATTACCGATCGTCTTATGGGGTTAATTAGTCGCCATGTTTCACATCCTAGATGTAACATGCACCATCTGGTCTTTCACCCAGTTAAACGGAGCATCGAGGACCTGAGTTGCGAGTTTTCTGGCATGAGCCGCTTCCCTAAACAAACCAGTTCCTGGGAACCATCCAGGAAACTTCCCCACTGGGCGCAAACATGAAACCCGATCGGAAGCAGCCGAGGTTATAGGACGTACGGAATGGAAATGCGGAAATAATGGCATTTCGTTCAGGGGAAAGTGCCCTTGTGAGGATGCTGACCAGTGACATCACAGTTCTGACCATCGGGTCATCCCTCGTTGCCGTTTCGTAGCCATATGCGAGAGCCATGACATTCGAGGCCACGTAACTAGTGCATGTTTATCAGGACAACGGATCAGTGGACTGGGAATGATCTGTAACCTCTTGAGGTGCATCTCAAAGTCGGATGGAGCATCCAGCAAGTTCGTGAGTAGCGTGCGCGTCCTTTTCAAGTATACTTCTCTGCTACGCGTTTCAGCTTCTACGCGGAAAGCGTGCTGGAAGAGCCTCCTGTGGAGCCTCCATTCGTTGCCATAGGGTAACATGACCGTACTAAACCCCATCCCGCACCTTGACGTCATGTCAGCATGATGGCGATAAGATCGGGAAAAAAAATCCACAGTGTATGTGCTGCAATCTCTGGACGATCAGAGTACAACGCCGAGCGCTGATCGAGCAGCGCTCGTGCCGTCTTCTCTGAGTTCAAGATGATGAAGTGCTGACCAAGGAGGGACACATGCATGAGATCACCTGCAACAATTGAGCGCTACCACACAAGTCTTATAGATTCGATTCACCATAAATTTCTTTCCATGCGGTGTATGTCAACCAGGGCTCTGCGGTGTTCACTTGGAAGATATTTCCGACCAGCGGAAGAGGCTTTGGACCTGGTGGCAATGGCAGATCACTGGGGTTTGTCCTCCTGTTGAAAACAAGCCATAGCAGGAATACAAGTAATACAATGACACCATAGGGGGTGTAGAAATGGGCCGCCTGGTCAACATGGCTGACGTAGACGGTCGCGAGCGGTACGAGGGAAGAGATCGTGAGAGAAGGTACGATCATCCTTGACGCTCCCCCGAGTCACTTGGCTGAGAGGGACTAGGCCTCTGCCCGCTATCAGAGCGTCCGTTTTTATCTGCAGAAGGAGGGATGCTAATGATGCCTTGTTTATGTCATCAGCTAAGACTTAATGGCTATTGGATGGGTGTCAATATTTGGTTCGTCTATGATCGGTCTCACTTGCAAGCCGGCTAAATGCGCGAACTTGTGAACTCTTCCGTGGTGTTCCGTCGCCGGTGCCATTTATAACACGCCACGAGTTGGCCAAGTGTAAATTCCGAGAGTGGTCCGACCATGTTGGAGAGAGGGTCCACCAGAACTCGCTGTTGTTCATCCACTTTCAATGAATTCAATGGAGGGTCCATTAGCCATGCGGTAAGACACTGGCCCTTGAATAAACACCCCTGCACATGATAGTTGCATAGCTATACCGGACGGATCCGATTTGGTGGGAAATGACTACCAGACGACAGCGTTTGATCAAGCTGGCCGCATCAAGATCAAGATTATTGGTTAAGATCTAAAGGCCCGCACCGTGGATTACGCGGCCTAAGCGACAGACCGCAAGGGGGGTTTACTCCATTAAGTTAGTTCAGACTTTCCCAAGTATCAGTGTCAGATTAGTACCAAAACATGAGACGTACACTCGAAGCGCCGACTCATCCGTGCATAGCCCACGTCCTGCTCTTTCTCCGGCTGGATTGACATCTGGTCTCGTAACTTGGGCCCTGTTTGCATGCTATCCGGTGCTCAGCGCTCCGGGCCCGACGCAGTAAAGGTGGATGAAACGAAGGCTACTTCGATTACAATATCTCCGCTTGGAATTGAATGCCGAATGGGACGATATATCTGCCACCTTGCCAAGATGCACTGCCATTGGAGCCATGTCTAGGTGCGTTACGTTGCCATACGTTACCCTAAAGCTCCAGATAAATCAACCTAAAGTTTTAAACCTTTGTCATCAGTATTAAGAATTCCACAGGCACATACATTGGCACCTAAGAATTCTGACACTAGCACAATCATCATGTTTGGCAGTTCCATCTTCCAAATGAACCATTAGACGGAGGTAAGTTGAAGCGATGTTTGCTTGTCCTCGGGGCGCGAGCTAAAGGGCATAAACAAGTAAGATGGGATGATAGTCGTGAGCAGCCTAGTGATCAGTAGTTGGCGTTTTTTAACCAGAGTTTCATGCTGAAGCACTAAACGTACGAGTACGAGGATAGCTGTCCGACGAGAGCTAGTCATGGAGTTTACCCAAGCACCAGACATCGCGATACATTAGCGGAACCAATTTACTTGTCTTGAGCAAGTTGTGGAAAACTCCCGAGCAAAGCCATTTTCATGGTGCATCTTTATCTTTCAGGACACATGCCCAGGCGAGTGGTAACGAATACCGGTTCGAATCCTGCCACAACCATGAGAAGGCAACGGATATGTAACTGCACGATATTGACGCCGAGTAGGATGTATTCCGATGAATCAAGATCCGTTGTGGCGTCTGAGAACTGTGTCAAGAAGCGTGGAGAACTTGAAAGTTTAGGCTATCCGTGAAGTCGGGCAAAGAAGTGCTTACGATCTCCATACGCAGTCCCCTTCGTAAAGAAGCGGTTCTTTTTTGTGGTACTTCAAAACCAGTGGCAAACAAACTCATTATCACAGGTGATAGGGGCCGGGGTCTGGATCAGGGCAGGTGGTTCTGACCAGAAATGAATTTGTCGTCGAGATTGGGCCTTCCGTAGTTAAAGTCCTGCGACGTAAAAAGTCAAGCCAAGGTCTCTGGGTGACATTGGATTGCGAGGCTCACAGGCAATAGTTGGATGTGCTAGTTGTCCTGACCTGAAGATAGTCCATAACCGACGAAATTCCAGAATGGTCTGTCCAAGTTCAAGAAGTCGATCATAATATTGACACAGCCACCCGTAGCTTGACCGAATCCGCGGACAACACACTAAACGCTGGACGGGTTCAACTGCGCCCCCTCAACGACGTCCTCACGCGCTGAGATGCACAATGTTCCCTGCGCAAGTACGAGTATCCCTCGCCTTTCGGGAAGCAACATTCGCTCGGCAGCCCCTTCAAACGAGAAGACACGTCACCAATGTTGTCAGGCACACATATCACCCACCTTCATTACAGCAGTTCCCGGCAGCTCTCTTGACTCGCCCTAGTTTACATCGATGGCGAGGAACGCCTCACACGACGGCCAACGCTGCCTCGTTTCATTCGACGCAACGGAGGCAAGGCCCGGGTGCACTCTTACCCGTGCTTCTCGGCGCACTCAAGGTGACACCTAGCCCTGCAGCATGGTACGATATGTAACACTTAGTCCATCTGATGCAGGCATCTTCAACTATCGAGTTTGCCCGTACTGCAGGACGAATAGCCCTGACCTTTGTACCTCTCATGCTGTTCAAAAACCATTGGACAAAGAAATACATCAAGCACCACAACCGCCTTCACCCGGACACGCCTGTTTCTGCAGAAAAGATGGCCATACTTCTTAAACGACTTCGTTATCGTACCCTGTTTCTCCATGCTCTCTTATTTATTCCCGCTGCCTTATTGTGGCTTGGCATTCTGGCAAGTGCCGAGCAAACTCCTCTTACCGGACGGTGTGTAATCTGATTGATCTCTGCTATCTCTCGCTAATTACCCTGATAGGTGGCGATTAATCATTCTTTCACCTGAAGAAGAGGATGAGATTGCCGCCGAGCTTATTGGTCCCAAGTGGTATCAAGCGGTCACGGAAATCCTGTCCAATGAAGGACCACCAAAATTAATCCCTGCCCATGACTGGCGTTATCAGTGGGTTCAGGATACCTTGCACCGCCTCGAGAGCGTCATCCCCGTCCTACAACACGAGCACGAGCTGAACACACACTGGATGGACGTTGGGCCAGACGACCTGCCCTTGCCACCACCAGCCGAATATCCTCTTAAACCCCGCCCACGTGGAACAGATCGCATGAGGAGTTTCTGCGAAACGCTTTGTGGTCGAAGGTCGACGTCTTCTGCGCACGTCATTGCTGGTCCTCCGTACTCGTTGCTTATCGCGGATAAGCCCGACGCAGCAAACGCGTTCTCTTACGGATTCGGCCCTGATGGTGCTTGTGGTATTGTCGTCTATTCCGGGTTCCTTGATGACATCCTTGCAAAGGCTCCATGCCAAAGCAATCCTCGTCACACCTCACCCCGCATACAGGAATCCTCCTGGCTCTCTTACCTATTCGGCTCCCTCTACAGCATACCCCCTACGTCTCCTGCGGTTTCATTACACCCAATCCCTACCGAAGAGCAGACTACAGAACTTGCCATTCTCCTAGCACATGAGGTCGCACATCTAGTATTGTCTCATCACCTTGAAACCTTGTCCTCAGGCACGATCATCGTGCCAGCGATCATATCCATGGTCGCTGACTTTGCTCGGACGCTCATATTTCCCGTGACGATGCTTTTTGGGCCCTTCTTTAATGATGCCATCGCACAATTAGGCAAAGTCGGTTCTGGACACCTCACCGAAGTCGGGGAATACTGTACGAGTGTGAAACAGGAGATCGAAGCAGACGTTGTTTCCGCGAGACTCCTCGCTCACGCGGGGTTCGATGCCCGTAAAGCGGTCGAGTTTTGGGAACGCAGACGAGATGCGCCAAGATCGGGCCAGTGTTCGTCGGCCAAGCCTTCCGATGCGTCTTCGGACAGTTGGAATCTGGCTAGACGGATCATGGGCGCGTCTCACCCTGTTCACGAGGTACGGATCGAAAAACTGAAGAGCGAGTTGGTGAGGTGGGAGCTGGAGAAGAGGGTCGCGGTCCGGAGGAGAGCCGAAGGCAAGTCAACCGAACGGAGACCGAGCCTCAGCTGGTCTGTCCTTTGATCATCTGGTTTAATCTGGGTCTGGGTCCATCTAAGTGCATTCTATTCTCAGTAAACGCTATCTGGACGATGCTTTCCTGCTTCTGTTCTCGTTGTTCACTGTTGTACTTGATCTATAATCTTGTACTACTGTATTATCGCCCTTTTTCTGGTAGATACATCTCCATCGATCCCTCCACTCCGATCGAGCAAAACCACCACTGATAGAAGCGTAAATTCAATGGAAGTGATATGACTGGATGACCCGAGGAGACCAATGGCTGTGAAACTGGGCGAATTTGATAATACTGCTTTCTGACTACCCGATTGACACTCGCTCTCCACAGGCTCAGGCTCATCTCGTTAGGGCGTGGTATCCTTGACGGTATCACCTTTTCCCCTGGTTTGTACCCGATCATCACCCCTCAATGGAAGCCGGGAAGTTACTGAAACAGGTCGGATAGCGTGAATAACAGAACTAAAATAGTGGGAAAGCCACTCTAACAGAGGATTTCAGCCTGTACAGTTTCAAGTTCACTGGTTGTATCTGGTATAGCGCCAAACGTTTTGATGATATGCCCATGACGTCCACTGGCAGCGTGATCCTACTAATGTCGACGCAACTCAGGATCACGATTGGTGTGACAGTAGCTTGCCACACCAAACCCCTCGGACCACCAGACCAGTGACTTCCCCTCGCTAAATGGATACTCCTGCTTAGCGGCTCCAATCATGATAGGGTGGAACCAGACGAAACAGGTGACAAAGCCACGGTTTATCTTATCGATATCCCTGCTGACCTCGGCCTATCTGATGTGTGTGTTCCTGTGACTACATGAATTGACAGGGCACATAGCACTCTGTTTCGTCCCTCCTTCCGAGTCCCCCCGTCGTTTCATGCCAATGAGGTACCAGACAGCACTAGAGCATCTCTCTCGCAATCGCAATGCGTATGCGCTTGCGCTGTCCGCGTCCATGGGCTCCATCTTCTACGGGTGGGACATAGGGTTGATGGGTGGCATATTGTCCCTCCCCTCGTTCAAGCGCTACTTTGGCATCGATCGCATGTCTGCCAGCGCGCTAGCCAACTTGGATGGTAACATCGTTTCAATCATGCAAGCCGGTTGTTTGTGAGTCTTGTTCTAGTTCCCTTCGCTACAAGAACGCCTCATGTCTTTTGTTGACAGCTTCGGGGCACTGTCCACGATATATATTTCCGCGGTCTTTGGCAGGAAGAAACCACTGATTATCTCCGGTTTGATATACCTGATTGGGAGCATCGTGCAGACAATCACAGGGATCGGAAGCCGTCAGTCAGTGGCATTGCGGGTGCTCTACTTTAGCCGATTCTTGGGTGGTTTCGGTCTGGGCATGTCCACGGCGTTAATCCCATCATACGTGTCCGAGTGTACACCCAAGGCGATCCGCGGTCGATGCACTGGTCTCATCCAAGTGTCGAACAATATCGGCATGATGCTCAGTTGTGAGTGCTTGCAGGGTGATTTATTTCCCCACGATTCCTGACGCTCCACAAGTCTGGGTAAACTATAGCTCGTCTATCAATGTTTCATCCGGAGAAACACAATGGCGGATGCCGTTCGCAATCCAGGTACTCCCTGGAGTTTTGTTCGTACTCTTTATGCTTCCCCAACCAGAGTCGCCACGATGGCTGGTCGAACAGAAGCGCTACGATGAAGCAGCCAAGAGTCTAGCATACACAGCCCGGAGCACCATTGATGATGAGGCTGTCGCAGCGGTTCTTGAAGAGATCAAAGCAGACTTGGTTGGAAAGCAGAAGACGTCGATCTTGCAGCAGTTCTGCATGATGGGCGAGTCGAGAGTGACGGCTCTGCGATCGTTCATCCCCTTGTTCGTTATGTTGTGCCAGCAATGGACTGGCACGAATGCTATCAACTACTTCAGCCCGCAGATATTCGCGGGACTGGGCATCACTGGCGTTACTTCTGGACTTTTCGCGACCGGCGTCTACGGTGCAGTCAAAGTGGTCGCTGTCACGGCCACCGTCGTTTTCGCGGTAGAGAAGATGGGAAGGAAGATGTGCCTCCTCATCGGTGGATTAGGCCAAGGATTGATGATGTTCTGGATCGGGGGATACAGTGCGATTCACCCGGAGAGCACGATCGTCCCTGCGAGTTATGTCTCTATTGTCGCCGTCTATCTTTACGCAGTGTTCTACTGCATCGGATTCGGACCCATCCCGTGGGTCATCGCTGGAGAAGTGGCACCCAACCACGTGCGGACGGCAGTCATGTCGCTCGCGCTCGGCGTACAATGGCTGTTTTCGTTCACAATCTCACGGGTGACGCCCAACATGCTCGAGGAGATCAAATATGGGATGTTTTTATTGTTTGGGGTGTGTTGCCTGCTCATGTCCGTGTGGGTGTACTTTTGTTTGCCAGAGACCAAGGGGTATGCCTTGGAAGATATCCGGTTCCTGTTCGAGAAGGACATGGTGGTGAGAGCACTAGAAGATGCGCCCGGCGGCCGTATCTTCTTGGGTGGACGGCGATCAATGCCAGTGGCGGACATGAGAAAGGTATTTGCCGTATTAGGGCAAACCTTGGGTGGGAAGATAAGCGAGGATGGTGTAGGAGTTTAGTGGACTCCAACTGCGTCACGAGTGTGTATACCACGATCATGTCATATCTACGCAACTGGTTCTCTCTTGACACCGCAGCACCTCCGCCACCTGTGTCGACCAAACCTACCATTCCGGGTGCGTTCATCGAGGGGGACGACGACGACGACGGGTCGAGCACTGCGGGGGAGGACGACGTTCCACCTGCATTCCCAGCCCCGAACAGTGCCCAGCGCGCCACCGCTTCGTCCTCCACCCCAACCGCACCTCATATTCCTGCGATCCTGAGTGACGATGCGTTGATGCCGCCCCCTCCACTCCCTGGCTTGGCCAACCGACAGCCTGGTGTTCCGCAGGCGAAGTCGCGGACCTCATCGTCCTCTTTGCTCACGCCTATGGCGACCACAGAGCGGCCCAAGAAACCCTCGAAAAAGGTTGCACTTGCGCCGGGTTATGGCCCTTTGGACTGGGCGGGCCTTAAGTCGTCAGGGAAAGACCTGAGGGTTCGTCGCGATTGTCATTAATCTCCCATCCTACCGTGCCGTCCTGATACGGCCCGTTCCCCATGGAAACCCTAGGGCGTAGAGATGCTGCTGCGTATCCCACCGTCCGTGCTGAAACTGCACGACAAGAAGGAAGACGCGTGGACGGCCATCAACGGCAAGGTGTACAACATAACGCCGTATCTGCCATATCATCCGGGCGGTGAGAAAGAACTCATGCGCGTCGCGGGGAGGGACGGGACTAAATTATTCTGTGAGATTTCGGCCATCGACAGTCTCTTGGCGATCCGTGCTGACTCTGACTTTCTGTGATACGTCTCTAGCGTTGACGCACGCGTGGGTGAACGTGGATTTCATGCTGGACGCATGTCTGGTCGGGTTTCTTGTCTCAGAATCGTACGCTTCATAGAGCATTATATACCATTGGATCTATTACTCCCCTACCTACTAACTCCCAATTAGACCCTTTTATAATTCGATCGTGGTCAAGGTCCACTTGTGCCGGTCTGGTGATGGTGTTCGGTGTCCATTTACAACGTACCCAGGCCACTATCACACGGAAGCTGGTGGAGATGGACGGCCCGCGCACGTTCAGCTCTATAGGCACCTTGGGTTACCAACTAGCACACGTCAGGCACGGAAAGGAGACAAAGAAGATAGCATCATGAACGAAATCAATGCAGGCGTCGACTCAGATGTCATTGTCAGACGCCGACAAAACGCCCGAGCCCTTTGTCTGTTTTGATGGCAAGGATATTACCTCTCGCGAGCATGACTTGACCCATGGAGGTGTAGGTGTTACTATCAGTGCCTAGGAATGAAAAGCTTTTCTGTAACTCACTCAATTCTTCACTGTTTTCCGCGTTTTTACGCCACATGGTGTGGCGTTTAACGCTCCACAAGCTATGCTGCAAATCTGATCTTTTGAGCAGCTGGGTGAAGTTGCAGGTGAGATCCCGGTACGCCAAGAGGCCCGGGTTCTCTTCGGAGTCAGGCATGCAGCGGAGGCTTTCCGCCCGCAGTACGGAGGGCCCCACCCTGTACTGGTATCCAAATCCCTTTTATCCTCCCATCAAAGCATGGATACCAGCGAGTTCAACCGTCTGACCGCAAAGTCGGAAGTAATGCACCTAAGATCTGAGGTGGCTTTGGATTTTTAACCGGGGAATACTCTACTGTTGAATCAGACCTGATATCACACAGTACACGAACCCTGCACAGTCAACCGTGGGCCGTGGCTCGGCTGAGCACGCCTGCTGACACCCCGCTGTAGAAATGAAACTCGATATTCGACAAGTGAAACAGTCTCTGATCCTGCTCTTCAGGGTCTCGGAAGAACTAAGACGCATGTCGAACTTGAACGGTGACGCAGAAGCACAACGGATACCCGCGCGCCATGCTAATTAGCTGTGGACAATCGACCTCAGCTCGCCAGATCCGCCTGTCACCACCGACCGACTACTCTGCGGTGAGTCCAACTCGAAGCTAGCAGAGTCCGCTCGTCGTCGCTGACCACACCTGTTGTCTTCATTCGATCCTTGGTGATTCTCACCTAGATCAGCACTCTGTCATACTTCTCTTCAGACCATTTTCGGTATTTGATGATGAAACTTGCCATCATCGCCTACCTTGCGGTGACCATATCTGCTGGTCCCCTTCCAGCGGTGAGCTAGTCTCGTGAACGCGCGAACTGAATACTCACATTATTTCCTGAACCTAGGGTGATCGGCAAAGCCATCGATCACGCTTGAAGTTGAAGCAGGGTCATCCTGCGACGATCATATCTGAAAGTTCGATGAATGCTTACATAAATACTGTCCTGAAGTAACAAATCAAAAGGTTGACAATTGGCTAGTGCCAATGTAGGTCTTACCTATGTTTGTTTTTTGGTTGCAGCTAAACACCCAATGACTAGTCAAAAGCCACAAAGCATTTGGAATGACTGTCATCAAGTGTTATGCTGCAAGAACGCTTTGAGAAAATTGGATTGGTTGGTCGTTATGCAAACCTTTGTGACTCGGTGAATTGAAATGCCTCTTGATTACCGGTTCCCAGCGGGAGGCTCCGGTGTGTACTAGTACATACGTATTCCATAGCTCTCCGGGAAGATTTCCGATGAAACAAAGACATATTTATATGATATGATGTACACTTATATTGCATCTGAATTGTTGTACGCCTAGATTATCCACAAAAGTGTGGACTTGAATCTGGACAGAAAGCATGGAGTCTTGTAGCGTAAGGGCGGCGATCGATCACGTGCCAGTAGTGTAACAGCCAAGTCACGTCATGCCTTGCATGCGATGGCGCGGTTACAGTTCTGCTGTCACAATTGCCTATGAATCGAGAGTAGGACAAGAGTGATACGAAGGCAACCCCGCAGCCAAAGACATGCCGAAAATGAACGATCGGAGATTGACAAGACAAGTGCGTCGTGTATGACCCAGACACGGTCGGCGAGTCAAGTCTGTTCGCAGAGACGCGCTGAAGTTTCAGGGCCTCTCTGTAAACAGACTTAACAGGCGAGGACGAGCGTTGACCAGTAAGCCTACAGAACAGCCCGACCAGCCACGAGGCCAGAAGGACAACTCGAGGTGTGTGTGATGGTCAAAGGATAACGGAGGTGCACTAGTCGAACTGGGTGGAGACGTGGATGATGTGACGGAGCGCGATGTGGAGAGGGAGGACGGGGACAAAGATGACGAGGACCGTGACGACAGCACGACAATCGCGATATCGATGACGTGTAATTTGGCGACCAGACCGTCTGAGGCAAGCCATCGATATTTCGGGGTCAGATCAGCGTGGCCGGCGACACGCCATCGTTCCTGCTCGTATCAAAGTGTACGCCCTTGAACGAGGAGGTCCACAATTGCGAGAACGGAAACTTCAACCTGGCCTCACACGACCGTTCCGAAGTAAGTGGTTGGGCCGTTTCCTTCTCATTCGACGTCCAGGCAATGCTTTTCTGGCATACACACCGCCGGGGTCTGCGAGAGCATCGTCAAGAACCTCCTCTACTCAAGTCGCGACCAGCTTATACGGCCGTGTCGAACGCGCCTTCGAGCCAAGGAACTACTGACTCAGCCCGGCGGCCGCTTTTATTCATCCCTAAGGAGTCGTTCGTAGTAAACCGTATTCGGCTGGATTTCGCCAGCGCTGATCTCCCTCATGATAGTCTAAACCAAGAACTAAGCATCCGTGAGCACCTCGACATTTCGGTCCATACCACAGACACGGCGTGTCTGTGGAGCCACGGGACATCATTATGCTGATGTCATGCCCACAATGATCGTATACAATCATGCTGCTCTGGCGAGGCGTCCTGACCCATCCGCCTTTCAAAATCGGAGCTCTGGCACAGCGACATGACGTACGAGATCCAACCTCCGAGCACGACGTCATCACGAACCCGGAGTGCGGGGCCGATACCGTTCGGGCAGGTCACCACAATCGGCGAGGTGTGTGAACTCCTGACTTGACGTCGTGCTCACGTGCGCACCTATGCCTTTTACTCGTCCCTCCGTCTTGGGACGCAGATGTATCTGGAAGGCCTCACCGCACTTCAAAGCGCCGTAGCGCACGCTGCGGATCAGCGCCAACGTGGAATTTCTGGTGCGCTTACGTTCTGGGACGGTAGGGTGGGCTGGTGCACACCATCGCATGTGAGCGCAGATCGTGACGCACACTGCGACGTTCGCGGCGGAAGCGTCACGCGCGGAGGATGTCGCCTCACGGGGAATGACCTGCGTCCGTCGAGGGCTTCGGATGGCAGATCAGCAAGGTCGCCAAAGACCGTCAGATTAAGGAATGAAAATGGCGAGGGATCGAGCAGCCTCAAGTAAAGACGAATACATCGAGGGCGCCGACTGAGCAGGATTCAGACCTGTATTACCTTGTATAGATACATGTTTTCCCGTCCCGACAGTAATCTGCAACATCCCAAGGGGTAAAAAGAATAGAAGACAGCCAGAAACGATCGTGACGCGGGTTCGATCGCTTTTCCTTCAACTTGGACCACCCGAACCTACGACGGCCTGATCGAAATCCAAGCAGCACAGCGCGAGCCGTAACAGTGCTTCCCCGTCCCTCAGGACGGCCGACTCCAACTCCTCGTTCAGGCTGTCCTCCGTAATTTTGACTCTCAGAAGCTCGGCAAAGGCGCGGAGCGTCCGTGCGTGTTCGCTGAGTGGGCCCGTGATGCCGTTTGTTGCGGGAGCTGCACGTCCATGCACTGCATGGTCAAACGTGACGGTCGCTTGTGCGAGAGAGAGAAAAGGCCGGCCGTCGCGCTCGACGGCGCGCAATAGGACGTCATCGTGCACGCAGCGCTGGTTCTCAAGCCACGTCGCGAACCGTGTGCACACCGAGATGGGGATCTAGAAGACGAAAAGGGCGTTTCACAGCCTGTACAAGGAACGTTGGGGAGTCGCGGGTCTGACTCACGTCTAGACCCATCGTCCGGTGCTTCACTAAGGGATCAGAAGACGACGCGAGAGCGCTCGCTGTGGCGCTGGGCGGATTGCCAAGCCGGAATGCCGAGAGCGGGACGTCGAGGCTGCTGGGCGAAATGGACGTGGACAGGTGAAGCGCTAGATCGCTGGGTCATAGTAATTCCGACGGTCGACGACAGAGGGGCGACACACATACCTAGCGTGGACACCACGGCGCCCCGGGATTTCAGAGCGGGCTTGGGTTTGGGGGGTACATCGCCTGAGCGAGCGTAAACTTTACGAAAAACAAGTTCTCCGACGTGCGAGGACGCACCGTTGGTAGTTGTTGAGCGAAGGACGCGTTTTTGCTTCGGCTTTGACGACGGAGGGCTCACTACAGCATCTACGCTCAAGCGTCCCAGAGAGTCCAGGCAATAACACTCGTTAGCTGACGGATGTCCGATGGGAGTCGAGTAAAGCCAATCCCACTCAGCAGTAAATGTTTTCCGGTAGTTTTTCTAGCCGTTTGTCTTTTCATCCCTGACATGCCAAGGGACCAGTCAAGACACTTGCTGTGTTTGAGGGAAGAGTAATTTGTGTCAGCACGTGGTATGGGACAAAACCGGAGGAGTAGTCACAAGGAACCCGTGGCGCAGTGGTAGCGCGTATGATTCCAGCTCATGCTGAGTAAATCCATAAGGTCATCCGTTCAATCCGGGTCGGGTTCAAAATTTTTTTTGGAAGAGAAAACCATTGTTAACGTAGGGGACTATCAAGAGGTGGACAGATAATTGCATGTTAGATGCTGGGAGTAACTAAATCGTGGGTGCTATCATGGACAAGTACGTGGTCTAAACAATCTATCCATTAAAAACGGTCCACTTTCGCGAAAAGAACGGAAATCGCTTCTTCGACAAAGCACCTCCTGGAGCCACGCTGTTCCCACCCAAGCTCTCGATGCGCACCGACGACGAAGCCGGACTGTACTCCACGGAAGAATTGTCCCTCTGCTTCCGCAAGTAGAAGAGGAGTGAGTGGCGTGCCCGAGGACCCTTGGAGTTCTGCGATGGCCGAGGGGTAGTTGGAGTGCTCGAACGGGAAAACGAGGACGAGTCTGGCGTCAGCGGCTGGAGAGAGGGACGATGCTGCATCCGAGGAGTGACGGGCGACGGCGGCGATTTCAGTGACAGGTGAGACCATGAAGTCTCGACCGTGAACGGCGGCAAGGCAAACGACGTGTACGGACCCGTGTCAGATTCCTCGGAAGGCGGAGCAG
>JBBPTO010000768.1:0-22838 GCA_038094155.1 Pulveroboletus cf. aberrans
ACATCGGACAGTAGCTAGTTTACTTAGTCCTCAGTGACTTACTGAGGACATACAGGTTACCTCAGTAAGAGAGGATTAACAGAGTTCTACACCTTGATCAATAGGAACCATAATCAGCAGGGCCATCTGCATGGCAACTCCTGCTATGATACACATTTGCAGAGTGGATGCCCACATGAGATAGAATAGCAAAAATAACATAAAGTCAAGTCATCAAACAACTTGGTGATGCCTGCCTGAACATGCTTGACTTCATGCAAATGATCCTCTGCTTTGTGCACAACTGACTTACACCATTGACATCAAATTCCTGCTGCAGTGCACACATGGCAGCTTGTTGAGATTCTGTGAATTGAACACTAGGTCCTGTGCTCTGTTAATACAGGCAGACCATAGTGCTTATACACTATTCATGTTACTAAAGACATAGGTCAAATATTAAGCTTGACTGTTGTATCAGTCAAACTTAATTAAAGTGTAATCTTAGTTATGCTTTAGAATCAACCATATGATGCAGTCTTTATGACTCAGCTATGTGTCAAAATGTAATACCTTCAATCTCTGATCTCCTCTGAGGTCATTTACTACAACTCCAAGGTAGACACACACCAAGTCCCTTAACTCTGCTTCAGAGCATTTCAAAGTTGATTGTTCATCTATGTAAGGTTCTATTTCTTATCTTGGACCTGATATTTCCTATTCTGGACATTACATCAGAGGTTAGTGCTCACATCTCTCTCACTATTTAGATACTCAGCATTGTCCTTGCTCCCTCAGTTGTTCTGCCACACCACTGTGCAACAGCTGAGGTGAGCTTTTAGACACTTTTCTCTACTTTACTTTACTTATGTCTGTAGTCTGGGTATCTCTACCTCTCATAGGTAAATACAGTTGTTCCACCACTACTGTGCAACTGAGTCTGGGTATTTCTACCCCTCCATAGAGTGCACAGATTTTGACACTATGATGTCATCGGTCTGGAGCTTTCTTAGCTCCACAATGGCTGTGTTGGATCAATCCAGATCCAACTTCACCTATTTTAAATAAGTGGAGTAGCATGACTGATCCTATGATGTCATTCTGACATCATTGACCTTGTTCTAGCTACATACATCACACACAAGTACACACACATTCCTGAATGTATTTAAAGGTGATAAGCACTGTGATGTAATTAATAATGAGATTCATTTTCCCTTGAGATCAAGCTTCTAAGAAGCTCCACAAGGGTTGATCTCATCAATCTTGACTAACCCAAACTTGGTCACAAGAACTTTTGTCTCTATCTCAGTGGGCATCCTTGACTCACCTCTCTCTTCTCTGCCCTGTACAACAGGAGTACCCTTGTACCCTCCTGTTACAGCTGACCTATCAAAACCTTCACCCAAACTGATCTCCAGTACATTAAAAATTTGAAGGAGACTGGCATCTGAAAGTTCATCTGTAGATGCTTCAAGACATCACCCTACAGCATAATTACACACAAGTTGCAGATTTAAACCCCCAGTGCTCAACTGATGTTGAGTTTGACAGGTTATCCCATCCCATCCCCCAGGGCCCCAAGCTCACATGCAAACATTAGATGTTTAATCACTGCATGATGCATGTTATTAGATGCCATGCATTATGTTCATGACAGACTGCTGTAAGAAGATAATCAGGCATACAGAAAATACTTTCAACCTTGCTCCCAAAGACACAGAGCATCAAGATGCCTTGAGTACAAATGCCCAGTTCTGTTGTTGAGATTGACCATCCCCCCTACTGAATATCCACTTCAAGGCATAGAGTCAAATCCATGGCAATAACCAATCCAGTCCATGCCTATTTCAATTTCCACCTTCCCCTCAGCACTAAGAATACAAATTGCATACTTGAGGCAGACCTCCATCATAAAGATGTGTCTGTCATAATTTGCTGCCAGCAGCCCACACTGCATATTTACAATCACATAAGCAACCAACTGAGATATTTTGGGGTTACATAATCTGAGCTGCAATTAACAGACCATCAAAGGTGCCCATGATCACATTGTTTCCTTCTGAGGTTGATGATGATGACATGACCAGCAGTCTGGATGGGCATGAGTGCCAAAGAGGGATCATGCAATAGTTGTGTTACTAATCATAGTGGGAATAACATTCAATGTGTAGGGATTGTGGAGAAGCTCAGACAATCATGAAAAGAGAACAACAAGGTGCAACTCACATAGGGTTCTGCACAGGTAACACTGTGGCATGAAAAGTCAACACCATACCTGTGAATACCATACCTGCTGCAGGTACAGGTCCACACCAACCTGTTATTATGACAGTGTGTTGAAAACACCACAGTGGTCAATAACACCACAGGTATTACACTCAACAAAGAGTAAGAATACTCAGCACCAATACTAATACAGTCTATTTATTTTCAAAGTTTTCATCCTCTCCTGTCTTTGCCTCATCCTGCTTCCTCTTTTGTGACTTAACCATGGCTAAAAGGTCCTCCATGAAGAGCAAGTTGCATCTCCTCTATGCACCCAGGCAAAGGAAAGCATGGATGGTAGATAGTAACATCCAGCTACAAGTAAAGGAGCTGTTGCCCTTGTGAAAACACAAGTCCATGCATCCATTGCAAAGTGCAGACAACCTGGATTGTGTTAGCATTGTCTCAATTCAATAAAAAAAGAGTTGCCTGAAGAAGCTTGCCAATGTAACTCTAGCCAGGTAGCTCTAGATCAGCTGTCCGTAGGTATAGTGCTCAATGCATTGAGCAGGGATCTGACATATTTCAGTGCTCATTAGTTGAGTGTCAACAAGTTCTACTCATTCGGAGGCGGCGGGGGGGGAAGGTGGTGGTGTGCATGGCAAATTGCAAGCAAGGTACCCAGCTCCGAGTCCAGATCTTTCTGATCGAATAGTGCTACCAAATATCCCTAAGCCCCCAACCAAACCTGTGGAACACCGTCAACCCACAGTGAAAGGGCACGGTATGCATGCAGGTTCAGTTAGTCCACACCATACCCGTACCCGCGATACCCATTCACTAAATACCGCGGTGTTACCCTTACCCGTGCGGAACCCTAAACCCACAGACGATGGCCTACAGGTCTACACGAACTAGGGAGTGAGAGTCGACTCCTTATTCGCGTCGTCGCGATACGCACCTCGCTCACTAGTTTTGCCGGTCACTCTCGGGCCGCCCCGCTTTTTGGCCAAAAAGCACCTCAGACCAGCGTACCGCTTCGGTCGACGAATTTCGCTCTTCGCCCTGCCCGTGCACGCGAGCGAGGTTTTTGAGTCTGTCGATTTCCTCGTCCGTGATGGGCGCGCCCGAGCGAAGCTGTTGCGCGAGGTCTTCTAAGATGGACACTTGGGCATGGTAGCGAGCGCGGTCTTCTTTTTCAGTCGTTCTTTGCCAGAGCAGATGGATAGACACGGATGTGAGAGCGGTAGAGTACAGGATGTGAGGCAGATACGATGCGCGCATTGGTATGGCCACAATCTGGAACGACGCCCGTACCAAAGAATCCTCGGAGAAGCGTAGAATGGAGGAAGCGCGCGCCCAGTTGAACGCTCTCTTTACGAAGCAAGTGCGTGTCAGGCGATTCCGGACCAAATCGGAGCGGGACAATTACCTTCGACAAGAGATTGCCTTCCTCGAAACTTATCAGAACACGCGGTCTGCCGTGCTCGAGTCGACGAGACAAGATCTCGCGACGACGAAAGCGTCAGTGGAGAACGTCGTTCAAAGGGTGGGTGGTATCCAGGGTAGCCTGGTGGACGGCAAGCAGCGCGTCCGGACTCTGGGTGAGCAGCTCGCGGAGCTCAAGGATCAGCAGAGCGACCTCAGCGAGCGACGGAAGGAACTCTGGAGAGAGGATTCCAAGTTGGGAGGTCTCCTCGCGCACGCTGGAGATGAACTCAAGTCTGCTGAACGTAACCTCGCATCCATGATGGACAAGGTGAGCGTGAATTTTTCTGCATCTTTGTTGAATGGCTCGGTAGGATACGGGCTCGGGGCTACGTGCTGTCGATAGGATCACAGAGGCATCGTCTAGATGGTGTTTATGGTCCGCTCTATCGTCTCTTTGAGATTCCAGATGCAACATTTAGCACCGCCGTCGAACTCACTGCCAGCAACAGGTAAACGACTCACACATGTATTCGTACATAGCTGAGGCATTTTTTAGTCTTTTCCATGTTGTCGTCGACACCGACGAAATGGCGTCAAAGGTCCTCGATGTCATGCTGAAAGAAAAGACGGATCGTGTCACCTTCATGCCCCTCAACCGTCTTAAACCAAAACCTCCTACGTCGGGATCGACAAAATTCGTTTCGATGCAACGCATCAAAAAGCATTCCAGCAAGTCTTTGGCAAGACCTGGGTGTGCTGAGACCTGACTGTCGCTGCGGCCTACGTCAAAAGTCACGGAGTCAACACGATCACGCTCGACGGGGACAAGGTCGACCGCAAGAGTGCGTTGACGGGCGGGTACCATGACGTACGGCGGTCGCGGATCGAAGCCATCAAAGCCGTCGGCTCGTGGAGGACCAAATTTGACGCGGACGACACGCGGGCCAAGGAGGTCAAGGCCGAGATCACGCAGGTCGAGTAGGAGATCACGCACATGACGGGTCGGATCCAGGTGTTGACGCTACAGCAGGCGCAGGCACGTGAGTCGCGGGAGAATTTCTTGCAGGACGTGACGTCGCTGGGCAAGGAATGGGAACGGCTGGACGTGCGTGTGATTGTGTAGGAGACTATCGGGTAGGTTTTGTGAACGAGACTACCGAAGAGGATGCTTGAAGGGTCGGGCCCAGGATTGGGGTTGTGTTGTGGAAAGAATGACCATCCTCATTTTCTGCCGTTAGGGCTGCTTACAGGACACTATGTTGTCGATTGTGATAGTATATATCAGAGACGATGGAGTAACTGGCTGCTCAAGGATCCTACTGGCCAGTTCGTCTCAAATTTTGAACAATTCAGTGGCGGTCAAACCTTTCCTTCTTTCGACTGCCGTTCACCAGTACAAATCTGTTATGCCTGTCGACCCATGAACAAACCCACCTAATGACTATAGTCAATGGACTAAATCATGAAGAGATGAAGGGAAGTGAGCTGAAGAGCGGCGCAGTGTATGTCTTGGCCTGATGTGAAGTTATACCAAGATAGCGAACGGTGTGACTGCCTGATGCCTTATCGACAAAGCATTAGCCCCACAGATAACATCGGTAAAATCGCATGATTCATCATCACAACACCAGCGCGAGTACTCCTTATACATTTGGTTTGAGGGCGAGGCCTGGTATGAACTCTCTGTTGGTTTGTTGTTAAAGACGATAGGGTGCAGGGGTGACACTGACCCGGAATTAACTCTAGTCAGACTCGAGTCAGACTTGGTTCGTTATCCGATCCACTTCGAGTGGATCGCATTAAGCGCAAGACCATGGATGGTCGAAAATGAGTTTGCGGCGCACCCATGCCAATGTAGACACCGCCATGAAACGCACTTGGGTTAGATCTGGATTTGAGATGAAGGGTGTAATTACTACGCATCGTGTCGGAAGTACGGCTTATCAGCAACTCAATTGCATAACTACAAAGAGAACACGGCTCATGTCGCTGTGTGACGGTTGTCCAGAAGCAGAACGCCACAAACAGGCAGTGGGAAGTTTGGGTTCACGATAGTCGTTCAAGGTCTTGACAACTCGGAGGCCAATCCAATTTCCAGAGTCTTCGAACGACCATCGCACGTGCGAGGATGTCAACGTTTCAATAGTGTGGTTGTTCTGCGTTCTTCTGGCCATGTTCCGATGGATTCAGTTGTAACAACTTCAAGCAACCGCGTCAGAGCCGCGACTGGGTCGTGAGAGACGTAAGGAGCCACGTAGAGGCGTCGAATAGGCTCAAGATGTTCAACAAGCGGGTGTTTGAAGCCGTTTGTGCAAGTAACGATAGCGTAGACACACTGGCAGGCGTCATCTTCAGATTGTAAGGCTCGGAAATTTTCACGGGTACCATTTATTGGACGGGTGGGCAAGCAGGCTGCAGGTCGGCATACGAGACTGATCGCACTTGAGTTTCACTGGCTTTCCAGGGAGTTAAATTTCGAATTGAAACCAGTCGAAATGCCAGGAAGTGAAGTATCGTTCCATCGATTGAACTGGACAGGGTGGAGCTGTCTTCCGCTTGGCGTGCACCATGTAGTACTAGTACATACAATGAGACAAGTCTCAGACAACCTAGTATAACAAACCTATGGGACGTAGTTCAAGCACGAAATCATGCACTATTGTTCACTCACCGCTGCTGTTCAAGACTGATCCAAGGGGTGACCACATAGTCTGGTGACCAAACAAACAGCTCAGCATTATTACTCCCCCTAGAGTCGTTGCAATGGACAACCAGACACCGGAAGAATTCCTCGACAGCGTTGAGGGCGAGATATCCTTCTTCCGTTCCGTGATGCGAGCCCGCCCGGTTGGCACACACAAGCACTTTCACGTCCTCACCATACGCAACGCCATCCACAACGACACCGGCCGCGTGATCCCCATCGAGAACATATGGGCCAAACTACGAACTTGCTACGACCTCGACGCGCTAGAGGGTGCGGTACGCCCCCACGCTGCCCATGCGTCTCTCCAACCCGTACTGACCGATGACACGACCGACCCTGCGCGAACAGGAAACGGACGCGTTCGACGCATCGAGTCCCTACCCACACGCGATCCGATCCCCCTCCCCCTCCGAAAATCTATCCCGCCACCCTTTCTTTCGCGAAGAGTTCTCGCTGCCTTCCGATGAAACTCTCGAATCGCTCGTCGCAGCCCGGCGCGTCCGTGCCACAGCCTCAATCCCTTCCTCCACACCCGCCCCGTCGCCGCGACAGCCGAGCGGCCGCAAGTCCAAGGCACCCAAGAGAAAGAACAAGGCGGACATGGCGGGTTTGGTGGGCGGGGACAGCGATAGCAGTGCACTGACGCAGGAGAGCGGGGACGAGGCGGCGTTGACGCCCAGGGACAGCGTCATCACGGGGACGGACGCGGGGACGGACTATGAAGACGATACGGAGATGCAGGAGGTGTCGCCAGGTGGGTAGTTGCCATGCATTCTTGCTGGACGATCGTGCTGATCTCTTGCAGTGTCGGTTGCGCCAAGGGCGGGGCGGGGTGGCCGACCGCCAAAATTGGGGAGGGGGGGACGAGGCAGAGGCTCTGGGGGATTGGGTCGTGGGGCGGGCAAGAAGAAGAAAAAGTAGACGTCACGCCGCCACGATCATGCCTACCAAGCCAACTGCTATATCACGCTATTCGCTGCTTGTCTCACCATTCGCACTGAACGACAGGTAGAACGGATGCTAAAGATAATTCGATACAAGGAATTCGAGCTAGTCCATTATCGCGTCTCTATCTTTGGCTCTCTGGCTACGACGTTCAGTAACAAATGTATCTATTCTTGCTTTCAACTCTGTGTCTAGATACCCGAGTCAGTATGGAGCGACAAAGAAAAGCAAAGGCACTCACCTGGAACGACCTCGTTGATCGTAAGTGGGACTCGATTGAATGGGTCCTTGGGGTCAGACAAGAGATGTGCCTTGATCGTGGCACGGTCGATAACTGCTCGGGAAGATGGGAGAATGACCGGGTCGCGCATCAACGTAAACATCAACGGATCTATCATGACAACACGAATAAGGATTCGGGAGAGAGAGATGGTGAGATGGCCTACCCAAAAATTCGTCTGGAACGTCACCCAGGTCTTCCTCGGCCTCGATCACCACTTTCGCCTCCTCGACCTTGACGATGAATAAACGCATCTGTTCGAGTTCAGGCTCAGTCTTGCGCGCCATCTTCCTGACTCGCTCGATGGCCCTCTCGAATAACTCCTTCCTATAGCTCCGTCCGTCGTTGGCAACCGCACGCACAAACGCCTCCTGATCGCCCAAGTTGAGATAGACTTGGAAGATGTCACTCAACAGCTGCTTGGGATCAAAGTGGTACTTTTCGGGCTCCTTGACGCGCAGTTCGCTACATTTGGGTCCCACGAGTGCTTCTAGGTTGTAATCCAGCATAGCGGCGAGCTTGTCCACGATTTCTGGCAACATAAACGGCCCCTTCGTCTCTGCAGTAAAGTCCCTGAGCAGCTCTACCGTCGATTTCCCGAGGGTGGTGTAACTGGACGCGTGACGCTCAAGCCCACGCAATGTATTCTCGCGTTCGCGCCGGTGTTGAGCAGGGCGCGCTGCCCAAGCGGCCTGATCGCGCATCTCTGTCTGGATGTTGTGAATTTGTGTCAGTTCGCTGAGCGACTCGTCCATGAGGTAGGTGACGTCGTTGATCATCAAGTTGATGAAGCGAACGAATTTCTCGACATCCCTATCAAAGACGCGTGAACACGAATAACATATCGGCCGCCAGGTATCCCACTGACCGTGCCTCATCGTTAAGAGCGTTCCTATGAACGGGGTTACTCCAGATCGCTTTGAGAATGTATGCAATGTTCCTCCTTTTGGGAGAGTCAGTCCCGTCAATTCAGTGGGACGTAAAACACCTGCCTTGCATCTGACGAACGGTTCGTGAATCAGAACGATTCATGCACGGTTGAATGATACCCACTAAATTTATCGTAGAATTGTGAGCTGGCTCCTGTCTGTTCGACCTCTGCTCGAAATCGCTGTGTTATGATCAAGATGTATGCAGATGCCAAATTGTCACCCACCGATGTAAAAGTGGGTCAATGCTGGAATTAGATATTTCAGTGCTAGAGGATGGTTGTTTAGTGTTTCACCCAGAATTCCACCTCGCTGGTCTCCGTATGGCAGGACACCATAAAATAATGCCTGCGAGAACATCAGCACTGCTTATCAGAACTGTCTCATGTGCATGCCTCATTAATTTTGGATTTTAAGAACGGATTCTTGATGTACCAAGTCGAGGTCAAGAAGGTGAGAGCGAAAACAAGCAATCCATCCTTTCCGGACAAATCCAGACTGTCCGGCGAGTGGCTAAAGAATTTGTCCATTAGCATGTGTTAGAGATGTTTTGGAAAACAATAGAGTACCGAGTGACAAACAGAAAGAATTCTACCACATCTTCCAAGATATATTCCGGAAGCACCCTAAATGCCATGGGAACTTCCTGGGGAAGTGGTAAGCTGCCGAGACGGTCAGCGGGACATCCTCTGGTTACCAGGAAGGAACATACCCGACCACGGGATTCGGGTGCAAGCCTTTCGGATCAGCTCGTCGTATTAACCAGGTTGAGACGAAGTCGGTGAAACCAATATATCGGAGGACAAAGTCTGGCTCGAGCAGTTGCACGCGATATGCCAACTGATGCGATTGAATCTTCGCCATCTCTGTCTGGGTCACGGATAGGAGGATGAATGCCAGATACCCATCACAACCAGCCGGGCGTACGCACCTTCATTTGATTGAGGGCTGCTTCTGTTCGTGCATGAAACGGGCTCTAAAGAATGGATGAACATAGAATAGATCGAGAAACGAGCGCGACGAACGCCTATCCAAGAACCATCACCATTAATCATATCGTGGTGTCGTTGAAGTTCATCGTGATGCTTGGAAAAGTCATCGTATGTTTGCGTGGTTTTGAGGTAGCCATAATGTCCCATAGCATTGCAGAGATAAAACATCTCAGAGATGAAATTCGGCATCGTACCTGTCCCAGATGTGTGGATCCACTCGATAACATGGATTTTAGTAGCTTACCGTTGGCCTTGTTCGCTTCTGCCCATTGTCTCGCTTCCTCTGATGTGGCTTTGATCCGTGTCTCCTCACTTACGTTGATACGGCTCGAGACAGCAAAGTAAAGGGGGTCAATGCGATCTATCTAGCTGGGCCATCAGCCATCAGCACCACTCGGAGTCGAGTCGACAAACCTTGGAGTATCGAGCATCAAGGAAAGGCTCTGCAAAGCGAAGAAGCACACACTGCAGGTTGACCATAAAGCTGTCACTTGCAACCGTTGTGGGATCCACCTAGAAAGCACGTGAAAAAGCGCCGCGAGTAAGGCTTAAGGACACTACAGACTTGCATCCCAGCTCGCTTGATGTTCAACCTGATTACTGTAGCAAAGTACTCTAAGACTGCCTCCCTGGACTCCGAAGATGCCCGCACGAGAGCGTTGAATATCTGAAAGAGTGACGACTGTAAGCGAGCCATTAACATTGCCTTTCTCGATGTCAACATTGCACAACCCACTTACCTGCAGGCTCTTCACTGTACCCCGCAGACTTGCAGTGGAGGACTCCAAATCTTGCCGTGAACGTTTGGTCGGTTCGGAGAAATAAGTGTCCGCAATACTTGGCTGCAAAGATAGGCATGGTTAACACCGAAACAAACGCGTACACTGTCTTACCCATTCCCTGCTGAATACCCCGAGCCGACACAAAGGACCCATCAGGGATACTACCTCGAACGAAGCCGCGGTAGCATGTGGTGGATTCCACTGGTCCAGTCTAGTAAACATGACTGCTATGCTCTTGACGGAGACAAGTGCTTCCAAGCCACCGACTACCCCTCGCCAGGAAGAGTCACCTCCTGCCAAACCCTCAGGCCTAAAAAGAGACTCGTGAAACAACAACTGTTGCACGACCGGTCCAAGCACGCCATCGATCTCGTTCTCCGGTTCAAACCGTCGAGCAAGGTCTTGAAGAAAGGGTTCAATTTCAGTTGGAGAGAGTGCATGATTCGGGGAGGATACGGTTGTAAGTGGGGTAGAGAGAGCAGAAAGTGACAGTAGCGAGCCAACCAATTCAGATGAGCCAATTTCTCGCCTGCTCCGAGCATCAGGCGGGAAACGGATGGTCTACAGTATGACACGCACCCTGCGGGTTGGGGAAACATTTCTGGTTCCTGTAGGGTGAGGCCGGCATAACTTATGACAAGATCTCGGATCCTTTCAAGGAGAGCAGACGCTTGCTGCATCTCATTGACTGGATTCTACGGAGAGACAAATGAGCAGGTCCCATGCACATCATGTATCATTCCAACCTTTCTGGTCAGGTGAACTTTTGCACTGTTGAGACGTTTCCAGCACCCGACGAGGTATTCGAACACTGTCATTTCAGATGGGAGAGACGTAAGAACGGCAAGGTAATCAAGATCATCCCTGGACGGTGCTTTGTGACGGGTTAGATGTATGCGTCGACTGGACTCACGACATCGCATGAGGATCTAACTCTAGGCGAGATATGAGGAGACGGTCGGCAAGATCTCCAGTGAGGTTCATAGCAGAAGCTGTTCCGTGTCTCGGCTCAACTGCGATAGGTCAGTGGTAGCTCGGACTCACGATATCCCTCCGAAACAAGCTCGGTTTCGAGAAGCTTGAGCCACACGATGTCATGGCTGCTGCGTTCTGCCACAGAACGCTGCTGATCGTGAGAAGCATGACAGGACGAGTTGCATTACCGCACATACCTTGAGCGTCACTTTGAATACCTGTGTAAGTGTCTCATCTTCCCATGTCTGGAAATCCAGCTTCGTGATAGGGAGCGTCTTCTTCTTGAGTGGGGGTGTCTGTATACGCGGTGCGGGAAACGGGGTGGCCTGTGCATTGTTATGCTGGGGAACTCTTGGCGCCGGCAATGGCGACAAAGTGGCCGAGGCTGACGTTGATGGCGTTGGGATGTCAGCGGGCGAGGCTGGGTTCGATCGTCCGAGCTGGAGCTTGGCGAGACGCTTTGCGCGAATCTAGGAAGGACTCAGCGTCTAGTACATGCGAGGATGAGACAGTTCTCACCCGATCTGCGTCCTCTTGAGGGTCGTTCATGGCGTTTGCAGACATCCGCCAACCCAGCCGACCAAGTCAAAGGTCCGCACGTGACTTTGCCGCTTGACATCATCATGTTCCACCTCGTCCGCTCCTTCTCGACGTCCGCCATCGCCAGCTTCCCCAAGCTCAAGACGCACAGCGGCGCCAAAAAGAGATGGCGTGCGATTGCTAGCGGTAAATTCAAGCGGGTCGGTATCTCTTGTCTGGGTGCGACTTTTCAAGTAATCAATCTCATGCCAGGCTCATGCCAACCATACACACAAAAATGTGTCAAAGAGACCGGCGCGCAAGAACAACCTCGCTCAGACGGCGTATTCCAGTCAGTCACAGACGGCCACGCTGAAAAAGTTGCTTCCGTACGCTTGAAGAGTGCATTACCGAATAGGTAGTTGGCGTCCCGAAAAAACTTTATCCTCATCTTGCATGTACTCTACACTCAGAACAAGTCTCTCTATACCACACCAGAAAGGATCAGTTCTGCTCTTCTCCTACTTCGTCCATCGCGTTGCTTCTCGCGTGTTCTAGTGCTTCGACGGGCTGCTTCGCGCCACCTCCACCAAAGAACTCGCGAATACTCCTTTGCTTGGGGTCATGCTCAACGATTCCTTTCTGACGTTTCTAAAGCGACCTTTAGGAGAGACGAGCAGCGGTGTAAAACAGCGACTCACGACGTTGGTGATGTGTTCGTGTCGATTCACGTCAGTCACCGTGACCAACAGCGGGGGTAAGTTTTCAAGCCCATCGGTTATCTGCGGTAAATCCACGCCTGGCTGGATACGCTCTGTTAGGCGCTCTAGTTCAGACGATCAGACCTTACCTTGACTTGGACGGTAACCCTGGTCCAAGCAGTGTTCAACAAGCCTTTGTAATCCTTGTCTGGCGCACCCCCGTCGTTCAGCTTCAGCAGAACAGGTATCATTTCACTAATGCAGAGGCCATGGCTAACCACTGCGACCTGTACGTCCTCCATGCCTGACGAAATCGCACGAGAGAGGAAGGGTTTCAACACAAGATCCTTAACGGAGCATTCCGCCCGTGCGGCAAGGTCATCCAAACTCTCTCCGTTGGGGTATTTCTCGTTCCGGTTGAATAAGACTGGGTATTTACCGTTCTTGAAATGATCGTCGAGTGATTTACCGGGTATCCGACGCATCATCCAAGAATGACCTTCTGCGTCGCCAAAGTTTTGTTCCCGGAGGTCTCGATCCACTTTGAAGGAGGGCTTTGGACCTTGCTGGCCGTTGAGGAGAGCCACGGCCGTTGCATGAGCACGCTTGAGGTCCGAAGTGATGATCGCGTCGAGGCGGACGTCGGCATAAGCCTCGCCAAGCGCCTTGGCTTGCTATTGACGTTGGGTGAGCACTGGGGGAACTTGATAGAAGGAATCTCTCGTGCTCACTCGCACCCCTGTGGTCGGATTGGTCAGCTTGGGCCGACGCAGCCCGGGGAGACTCACCGAGTTCGCTCAGCTCTGCATCGTTGTGGCCTGCCCAGATCGATCTCTGTGCACAAAGATGAGCGCTGGGACACGACAGAGGGCGGCAGCGTTACGCACGAGGTTATCGAGAGACTCTCCATGCCTGACCTGAGGGTATGTCAGCGGGCATCGGGTGGGGTCGGACGTGCTTACAAACGACACGACGAGCATCGTGATTGAGTCACAGCATCAAGTGCTTGCGCGTCGGGACGCGTGTCCCGGGTTTATAATCCCCCTTGTCTCCTGACCACCATCTCTCATGGATACCCAGCTCTTGTCCGTTGGGCACCAATGCTCCGAGTCCTCTTGTTTGCTCGTCGACTTCCTTCCATTCAAGTGCCAACACTGTTCAAAGAGTTTCTGTGGAGAACACTTTCTCGTCGCAGCCCACCGCTGTCCACTCTACGACGAGAGCAAGCATAATCGTGTCGCTCCCAGCTGTGAGTCCTTCCGTCGGTCATCGTCAGTCTCAGTGGCTCATGTACTTCCTAGGCCCACTATGCAATACCCCAGTCGCTATACCCCCTGGAGAGGATCCCAACATCCGCATGGAACGTCACATCAGTATAGACTGTAGCGTCATGACAGGGAAATCTGGCAGGACCAGGTCGCAGCCCATATGTGCACGTGGCAAATGTGGCAAGGTTCTCTATGCACCCATCGCTTGCAATGTGCGTTCCACCCTGCTTTTCATCCAAGTCTCTATCCTGACGTCGGTGGCGAGCAGGCCTGTAAGAAACAGTATTGTCCGCAGCATCGCTTCCCAAAGGACCACAGCTGCCCAGTCCTCGCGCCGACCACCGGCCCGTCTTCAAAATCGCGCATCACCACGTCAGTGGGTTCCAAGCTTTTCGCCAAGACATCCACCCCGCAGACGTCGCGTGCATCCAGTTCTCGTTCCAATCCTTTGCCTTCATCGTCCGGACCCCCGGCTTCTTCAAGCGTCCCCGTCATGAACAATCCCTTCTCAAAGACAGACCGGTGAGTCGTGTTTCACCCCCCGTGCTCAGTAAACACTTATAACCCGATAGCGCTCTTCGTTCCCCCCTTTCCCCGCCTAAACCTACATTATCTGCATCCCCGCCGTCATCGCCGACTGTGGGATCTAAACCATCACCCATCAAACGTCGAACATCTTCGAATTCCCAAATTGCGAAAATGTTGGACCCCATGTCATTCGTTCCTCCATCTATTTTTGCTACGGCATGATATACTCTACTACATTTATACACCGTTAGTCGCGCCAAGGCAGAGAAGGAGAGCAGGAGGAAGGCAATGCTGGAGCGAGCGAAGAAGGGGGTACGTGTGGAATTCAGGTTTATCGTTCTAAACGTGCTGATGTAGTTGCAGCTTCTGACAGACCAGGAGAAACTGTTGCTAGCAGAGGAGGAGGCACAACGTGCAAAGGAGGTGTCATCGAAGACGGACAAGGACTGCGTCGTTATGTAGCTTCCTGAGAGATTAATACAGTACTGTCCCACGTGATCGCCATAACGCTTGACGTCTACCTGTGCGTCATGTCGGAATCAGAAAACGAAGTCACTGTGCTTGGAAAGCGAGAACGGGATGGTCCATCTACTGCAGATGGCTCCAAGTATGACGACCAAAGTGATGAGGAGGACATCGGGCCAATGCCCGTCCCGGCTGGCGCAAACGGGGCTGTGAAGAAGAAACGAAAAGGTGAGCATATCACGTCGACTCTTGCTCCAGATACCATCCCGAATACATCTCCCCGTGAACCAGTGCTTCCTCATGAAAAACTCTACCTCGAACATCTCCCGAACGCAGACCAATATTACAAGTCTTTCATGCACCGGGACGCGCTGAACTTTTGCGTCATGACCAGGTGCGTCTCGGAAGGACCCCATTTCTAGTGTATGCTCACCCCTCGTCGCAGGACTGATTTCCTCATCACTACATCCGTCGATGGCCACCTGAAGCTATGGAAGAAGCAAGAAACGGGGATCGAGTTCGTCAAACACTTTCGCGCGCACGCGTCGCCGATCGTGGGTGTCTCCGTGAGTGCAGACGGTCAGCTGTTCGCCAGCATTGCAGAGGACGGATCGGCCAAGGTGTTTGACGTCGTCGACTTTGGTGCGTACGGTCGTACACCTGGGGGGCGTTTACTGACGCTGACGGGAATCATTAGACATGATCAACATGCTCAAGCTCGGGTTCGTGCCGCACGCGTGCTGCTGGGTGCACAAGCGCGGTCAAGCTCAGGGGCTGCTCGCAATGTGAGGTCTCGCGCGTTCTTTCGGACCGTCTTGTTGCTCACTCTTTGCAGTTCAGAGCAAAGCACTGGCGTCATTAGGATATACGATGGCAGAGGCGACGACACACCCCTCGCCTCCATCGACAAACTGCATCGTTCGCCCGTTCACCTTATGGCCGTGCGTCCCGTTCTGTCGAATCGTGGTTCAAGTATTCAAAAACACTTCAGTACAGCGACCGATACGACACTGTCATCTCTGCTGACGAAAACGGGTTCGTCGAGTTTTGGCAACCCGTCGAGCCCTTTGAGTTGCCAAAGAACATCCCTGGAATGTGGTCGTTCAAGAGCTCGACTGATTTGTACGAATTCAAAAAGGTGGGTCTACATTCAAAGAAACCAGAATCATTTGACGACCCACGTTCTGTTAGGCGAAATCGATACCTGCATGCATCACCTTGTCCCCCGATTCCAACTCGTTCGTGACGTTCTCCTTGCCCGACCGGCAGGTCCGCATATTTTCGTTCTTGTCCGGCAAGCTGACGCGGAAATACGACGAATCCCTCACTGCTATCCAAGAGATGCAACAAGCAGGGACGGCTGTGTACAAGGTCGAGGACATGGAGTTCGGTCGACGGCTTGCAGTGGAACGCGAGCTCGAAATGCCCGGACCGGATGGCCGAATACCAGCGATGTGGAGCAACGTCATATGGGACGAGAGTGGAGCGTTTGTCATCTACCCGACTCTGCTTGGGATCAAAGGTTGGTTCCTAGTTAGATTCTAGTCCTTGTTTGTTGATCATTTCTAGTGGTAAATACGGTGACGAATCGGGTCTCCAGATTGTTAGGCAAGGATGAGGCCGTCCGGTGGATGAATCTCGCAGTGTATCAAGGGGCGCCAGCCAAAAAGGGGTTGACGACGTTGGCCATGGCTGCGTCTGCGAACCCTATATTAGCCAACAAAGGGAGTCGAGACCCGACGCTCTTTTGTACGGGCTACAAACGCCAGCGGTTTTATCTCTTCACGCGTTCAGAACCAGAGTATGTTGAAAACGACGACGCTTTGGTGATAGAAATTCATTGTCGTTTTCAGGGATAGCAAACTCAACGATCGAGACGTCTTCAATGAGAAGCCAACGCGGGAAGAGCAGTCCATCGCGACCGCCACTGCAGCCAGTAAAGGCGGACCGTCCCCACTCGCCAGCTCGGCCGTCATCCATACATCGATGGGGGACATCCACATCCGGCTGTTCCCTAACCAGGCTCCCAAGACCGTCGAGAACTTTGTTGGCCACGCGCGGAGCGGGTACTTCGAGGGGATCATATTCCATCGCGTTATCCCCAAGTTCATGATTCAGACGGGAGACCCGTTCGGGGATGGCACGGGAGGCATGTCGATCTGGGGCGGAGAGTTCGAGGACGAGTTTTCGGACGATCTCAAGCACGATCGGTACGTGAGCGACGCACACGGGGGTCATTTGCTCACGCCGTATCTAGCCCGTATACCGTGAGCATGGCCAACGCAGGTCCGAACACGAACGGTTCACAGTTCTTCATCACGACGACGGCGACGCCCTGGCTGGACAAGAAACACACAATCTTTGGGCGTGTGTTTTCTGGGCTCGAGGTCGTTCACGCGATCGAAAACGTCAAGGTGAACAAGGCGGACAAGCCATTCGAAGACATCAAGATCGTTAACGTGGACGTAGACTAGCCTATTTTCTGTTGTATCTCATAATGCCACTCTATCTCGGGTTTCCATGTGATGGTTCGCGATTGCGCGCGCTCCTATACGCCACAGACGAGCCGTAAACTTGACTCGGAGGTCCCCGATCACTGTACCTGGCGACAGTTCGGGATGATCGATGACGAGAACTCGTGGGCAGGAAAACTTGAGCAACACATGTTCCTCCTCCGACGCGGTATCTGAGGTCGTTAACCCTTTGAAAGAAATCGTGTAGACGTCCAGTACTTCTCCCTCCAGGAACGTCTGCCCTGAAAACGCAGGAACGTATGCAACAGGATACTCGATCATGACCGCCGCAAGGGGGACGAGGATCCCTTCGGTGAACGTTTCGGACAAGGAGTGCGAAAGTGCGTCAGGGAACTCTTCTATTGCGAACCTAATGTCGCGAAGCGCCTCCCGAAGCTTGTTGGGAGGTTCCCTCGACTGAAACACGGTCAGGGATGCGGTTTCGCAATGGCGGTATTGATTGCAACCATGCTCACCGCCGACAAGGACGCGTCCAGGTTAATAAAGACGCACTCCATGGATCTACCAGACGGTGCAGTGATCCTGTCTCGCAGGAGGGGGACGTGGACCAAGAACGACTGCAGCGTTGGAGCATGATGCAAACAAGCGACGTCTTTGAAGATGGAACTCTACGATGGCATCGGAAGTCACACGGATACGCGGTAAAACGCCACGAGCGCACCTTGTGGCGGAGGACCCGTAGGAGCGTAGGAAACGTGTGGATCGGGTCCGGCGGGGAGACGGAATCCACCAGGTAGCCCGAGCTGTCGGCCCGGCGCTGCCGCGTTCATGGCGGGGACTCATCACTGGAACAAGGCTAGGGGTGCTCACCGGACGCCGTGAGCGACCAAGCACAGGTCGATGGCGAATTTGGCGCGGCCCGCTCGGCGGAGAGCGTCGATGCGCTCGATTTGGTCGAGGACCAGCGCGACAGATGCCGCAAACGCCGTCGACTTGGGGTGGGAATCGCTCATGATGTAACTGCGCCAGCGGCGCGCAAGAACATGCGCGAGTCGACCAGCCTGGGGTTGCGATAACGAGAGAGTCCTGTTCGGATCGTGTGCGGCGTCACGTCATGAATGGTTTGCGAGATGGCTCCGCCTAACTCACCAGTTTCTCGGGTGTGAGAAGAGCCTTGTTTTCTCGTCAAGACAACGGGGAAGCGCTGCCGGTAACTCGTATGTTTTATTTCGGTGGGGGGGTGAACCTCGCCGGCCGCCCCACTCGGTACATACACATGTGACCATATTGTCGATGAAATCCGTTCATGCACCGAACGCGGTGTACTTGAGCTTCTCTAATTCCACCACCTCTTCGTCCGCCTTTTCTATCCATCCGTGCGCTGCATACACGACGAACGTCAGACACGCCGGGATGCACCACCACGCGGTCGTCTGCCAAGCCCGACCAGAATACACGGAGAGCAGTGGCCCGGCAGCCGACCATGCAAACGTCTCCAGGAACCCGATAGCGCTGATCACGCGGCCAGCAACGACGACGTGCCATGGGTGGACGATCAAACCGAGGTTGACATGGATGAGGATAGCAATGTAAGAGAGCACGCCGCTCATGTCCAGCGGGGCGTTGGCACGCCCGGACGCGTCGGGGGACGACGGAAAGATGGCAAACAGTGGAGTCGTCCGATCCGAGAATACGTATATGATGTATCTAGCGCAACGCAGCTCAGAAAACAGAAAACCAATGGCGGCAACGAGACGCACAGGATGCACGATAGCCCAAGCATGAGTTGGAGTGCGACGCGGTTCTGCTTGTTCGACGACATGTTTTCTGCCTTGATACGATTCACCACCTCTGCCTGTTCTGTGTGTGGGTCAGCCACGCTGCCGCCCGCAACGAAGAACTGTTTGCCTTGCTCGTCGAGCACTGCTCTGCCACTGTCATGGTCCTCTGACTGAAAGGCGAAAGGATTGCGCTTGCGGATGGCATTCATGGCTGGTGACGGTTCAGGATGGTCAATGAAGACGGTTGTGGGATCCTTTTGTAGGTGGGTTGGACGTGTCAGCAGTATCACTGCCGCAACGCGGACATGTCAGAAGTGAGCACGGGCTGGAGCAGCTGGCGGTGATGTTGGCGCAAGGGTGTTGCACCTGTTTACGTGTTCGATTATCGGCCGCAAAATCGGCCGCCGTCGACCAGGAAGGGCATTTACGTTTGCGACAGGGGTGAATTATCCAGATCCATCTTTTGAAATTCGACGGCCACGATGTCGACGAAAGGCCCTCTCGACATCGTCCCCGGCCAGTTCGACGACGCACTAGAAGATGGGGAACAACGCGATCCGAGACAGGGCAGAAACTACATCGACGATGATCAGCTCTTCCAGTGGTCAGAGCCAAGCGATGTCAGTGACGACGACGGACTCAGCGGAGACGACTTTGAAGACGACAGGGTAGAAGACGAAGACTGGGAGATGGCGGAACGAGGTGCGTTCGCTTTTCAATCTTTCTTTCCTCCGTCCTGATCAGCCTGAATCTATAGATTTTACGAAACAGTACAATCGTCTCCGTCAGCATGTCGCCGTACGTAGCGGCAACGTTCGAGGCGTTGCCTCTTCCATCAATCAAAACGCTACAGTAACACTGCTCCCTGCAGTCAATCATCCCCGCAGTGCGATCCACGCGAAGGACAGGACCACAACACAACTGGCAGCGCTATCAAAATACTCTTCGAGGATTTCTAAAATCGACCAGCCGTACACGATGGGTGTCGGCGTAAATCGAAAGGGCCCGAGTTCCTATGCCAACGCAAAGGACAAGTCGGACCGAGCTACTTCGGAACAAGTGCTTGATCCTCGGACGAGAGTCATCTTGTTCAAGATGATTGGCCGTGGTCTGATTCAGGAAGTCAACGGTTGCATTAGCACAGGAAAGGAGGTTTGTTGGGGGTCCCTTTGTTTTGCGATCGGCTCATGTCTAGCTGACAGGCAAATGTATACCATGCACTCACGCCAGAGTCTGCTCACTTTGCGTTGAAAGTCTACAAGACGTCCATCCTTGTCTTCAAAGACCGCGATCGGTATGTCACGGGTGAATATAGGTTCAGAAGAGGTTACAGCAGGCATAACCCTCGGAAGATGGTACGACTATGGGCAGAAAAAGAGATGCGTAACCTGAAGCGCCTTGCGACTGCCGGGATATACTGCCCTGAGCCCGTCGAGGTTCGAGAGAACGTTCTCGTGATGAAGTTTCTGGGCGATCGCGATGGGTGGTACGTCCTAGTGGCCCATTTCGTGTCACCGCAAGGACTGACGCCATGCAAGGGCTTCCCCACGACTCAAAGACGCAAAGATACCACCGTCGGAATACCCATCGTTGTACCACGAACTGCTGCTCAACATACGACGGATGTACCATCAGTGCAAGCTCGTGCACGCAGACCTGTCCGAATACAACATCCTCTATCACGATGCGCACCTGTACGTCATCGACGTCTCTCAGAGCGTCGAGCACGACCACCCGCACGCGTTCGACTTCCTCCGAAACGACATCAAAAATATCGAAGAGTTCTTTGGGCGCTACGGTGTCAAGTGTCTCGGACTCCGGCGGTGCTTCGAGTTCGTTACCATGGACCGATTGAGCGAAGACACGACGGAGGACGACGACGGCGAATCGTTGCGACAGTGGATCGCAGAGGGCGAATCCGCGGAGGAACTCCCGAAGGAGGTCGACGAAACGGAGAACGCGGTGTGCCAGACGACAGCCCACGAGGACAACGTATTCTTGCGGTCGTACATTCCGCGGACATTGAACGAGGTCTACGACCCCGAACGCGACATCGACGTTCTCAAAGGTGGGGGTGGCGGGAAGCTGATATACGCCGGCACGATCGGCCTGGTCGATGAGGTCGTCGATGAACACCACGTGGAACTCGACGGAAGTGCATCACCATACAGCGGGGACGACAGCGACGAGGAAGAGAAGCAAGGGTCGGAGCGGGGGGTACCCCGGGGTCATCGGCATGAAGATCGGGAAGCGAAAAAGGTATGTGTCGTGCCAAGTCGATCGCAAGGGAGCTGAGCAACCGTGTACAGGAACGTAAGAAGGCGGTCAAGGCGGAAGCACGGGAAAAGCGGAGGCACAAGATGCCCAAGGCGGAAAAAAAGCGCAGAATCAAAAACACTCGCCCGTGACATTCGACGACAGCCGTGTGAAGTGGTTCACATGTACGCATTTGATCCAAATGACACGCTCTACATCGAAGTTAGATCCGAATTGCAAGCCCTTGGTAACCCGTCTCTACGAATCCGTCACGCAGCCATGGCTTGCATCTGTCACCGTCTTGACATATTTGTACAGTGTACCCTGTGCCACCTTGAGAAGTGGGGGTTGCCACGCATTCCTGCGGCGCTCCATCTCCGCGGGAGAGACGTCGAGTTCGATCGTATTCGACACTGCGTCGACGGAAATCGTATCCCCGTCTTCAACGAGAGCAATCGGACCGCCATCCTGTGCCTCTGGTACGACGTGACCAATGCAAAAACCGTGCGATCTGCGCGCGCGCCCGGATCAGATGCCCCGTATGTATAAACTCTGATACTCACCCTCCGCTAAAGCGGCCATCAGTCAGGCACGCAACGTCGTGGCCCAGACCCGCACCCATGATCAAACTAGTGGGTTTGAGCATCTCCCGCATGCCTGGGCCCCCTTTGGGCCCGAGATAACGAAGAACGACGACTGTTTTTTCACCCCGTCGGATGGAACTAGATTCGACAGCGGCGATGAATGCCTCCTCTGTGTCAAACGTCCGTGCTTTGCCGGTAAAGCTGAGTCCTTCTTTTCCCGTGATTTTGGCGACCGCACCACCGGGTGCCAGGTTGCCCCGCAAAATTCTATCACTCAGGGTTTCATAATCAGCCCTGACTCATGAAGTGAGCCGATCTCACCGAATGTGTCCGGTCGGTTTGAGGGGGTTCTCAAGCGGACGGATGATGTCTTGGTTGGCGGGGAGTTCACCATATTTGTGAACCCAGCGCTCTAGGTTTTCCCCCAGCGTCTTCCCTGTGACAGTGAGAGTTTCTCCGTCGATGAACTTGTTCTTTAACAGGTAATAAAGGACCTCTGAACGTAATTAATAGCGTCTTTTTCTGGGGACAGAAGGAGAAAACGCGTACTAGGAACACCACCGATCTTGCTGAGATCCTCCATCACATATTTACCACTCGGCTTCAGATCGGCCAGAAACGGTGTGGCGTCTGAAACTCGAGCAAAGTCATCAATGGTGAGCTTGATGCCAACAGAGTGTGCAATGGCGATCAAGTGCAACACTGCATTGGTAGAACCGCCGAGAATCATGACCAGTGTCTGCCGAATCCGTTCGAATGCGTCGAACGCAGCGGCGGAAAAGACGTACCATGGCATTTTCAAAAGCAGCCTTTGTCATGATGTCACGGGGCGAAATATTTTTTTCGATCAGATTCCGCATGGCGACGCCGACGGATTTGCATTCTTCAATCTTTTCGGCGGATTCGGCGGGGAAGGTCGACGAGCCCGGTAACGTCATTCCGAGAGCTTCGGCAGCACTCGCCATGGTGTTTGCTGTGTACATCTTCGAGGGGGGGGGGGGTCCTCAACAACGGAATACGAAAACGTTATGACT
>JBBPTO010000769.1:0-22764 GCA_038094155.1 Pulveroboletus cf. aberrans
ACATATGCATGGGTATAAGTCCCAACTTGGATGTTCATTTCTTTTCATCGCTGACTATGATACCATGACTCACCACCTGTTCCCCTCACATTTCATGTGCTCTCATCCCACTTGCTCAGTCAGTGATTCCATCCATCATATTCTTTTATGTTCTATGCCTACCCTGAACTTCTTTATGTATATAAACCCACATCGTTGCACCTATGCTCCTCAGTCTAGTCTTACTGTTTACTTCACCGTTTCCTACCTTGTCCTCTTTGTCACTGCTGGAATACATCAGTGTTTCCACTCTTCGATACAGGCTCAAGGGTAGCCTTTAATACCTTCTTACTCTCCTCACTGTGAACCACCCTTAAGTGGGAAGTCTCCATCATCGACCTCACATAGAGGTCTCCTTGTCACAACTGTTAACCTGGGAGCCACCACTGTTAACTCAGAAGTCCTTGTTGTCGGTCCTCGATTGTAGGCCGACTCCTTGCCCACCATTAACTTGGAAGTACTTTGGCCACTGTTAGCTTGGTAGCAACCCTTGTCACCGAACCTCGCTAGTAGGTAGGCTTCTTGTAGATGTCTTGCAATCATCAAGCTCTGTCACCACCTTGTCCACGGTTAAGACTGCAGTCCCAATGGTTTTACGCCTGCCCTCTCCCAGGTCAGCTGTAACAAAAGACTAGACTTACTCTTTGTACCGGCTACTCTCACATAAGCCACCATTCATCCTTACCGCCCTTCGACGAACCCCCTTCATGGGAAATCCTTTCATACTCCACGTGCACCACCACCTCAAGCAGAAGACTCCTCTGACGCTTCTGACCAAGAAGCTACCACCCCTGTCATGTCATCAGGCACACCTTTGAGACTATCTCTGGTCACCCCCATCATACCTTCAGGACCACCACCCGCTGTCCACCACTGCGTTGCTTTATAAAGCACCCCCCTTGCCTTCATCCCCAAGTTTTCCTCGAAACCTGTTGAACTTTGCCTTGCTAGGCCCAAGGCCTATGATGGGGAACCCTCTGAAGCCATCTCATGGCTTACCTCTGCCCGTTCGTACATGCTCATCAACAAAGACATCTACGACACCGATCATAAGAAGATCGGCTTCCTTCCTTCCTATATGAGTGAAGGCCCTGCCAAGCTATGGGTCAAGTTCAAGTGCTGCGCTGCCCTTGAGACTGACAACTTTGGAACCCTCAAGGACTTCATCAAGGAGTTCAAAGCCACCTTCAATTGAGGCAACACTGAGCAAGCTGCTCTATCCTGGCTTGCCACCACCCACATTGAGAAGATGACTCAACTCGATGACTACATCACCAAGTTCCTTCTCCATGTTGGAAAGGCTGGTTTCACCTATCCCCCACCTGCCGCCAATGCCGCCACCCACCATACCTTGATCCAGTTCTTCCAGGTCAGGATTCCAGTTGCTCTTATGCATAGGATCAACTCCATAGATACCATGCCTAGCACTATCGAGGAATGGATCACCCAGTCCTCCCACTTCAAGGCACAGTGGGATAAGGGAGATGTTGTTGCCAAACAACACTGCAGAACCTCATCTATCCAGACCCACCAGTACTTGAAGCTGGCTTCCAGACCTCTCCATGACCCTGATGCCATGGACATTGATGTCGTCCGCATTCCCAAGTTAACTCCTCAGGAACAAGAACATTGCCAAAAGGAGAACCTTTGCTTCCATTGCTGAAAGAAGGGACATGGATCCCTTTCTTGCCCCACCTTCCCTTCCACTCCCATGCCACAGGTCAAGAAAGTGACTAAGGCCAAGATCTCCCAGATCCCCAAGGATCTTCCAAGGCTTCAAGAGATAGAAGACGATGATAACGATGAAGCGCCAAGGAAGACCACTGTAGGAAGGGTCAGAATGATGGATTTTTGAAACAGGAAGTTACCACGATGCATGACTTCCCTTCTTCTTCATTTAGTGCCAATGTGACTGTAAACACTAAGGACAAGCAATCAATGAGGATCCCTATTCAACTCATCGACCCCTTGCACTCTATGAAAGCTGTCAACACCTTCACCATTGCAGACAGCAGTGCAGACGTCAACTGCATCGACTGGGGCTTTGTTCATAAACATCGCCTACCCACCACTTGTCTAACCATGCCCATTTCCCTTCGTAATGCAGATGCTTCCATCAATCAAGGAGTGTCTGTATGCTTCACTTGCACCCTATTCTCCAACATTGGAGGAATAGCCCAACATTCTGAGTTCTACATCATGAACTGTGAAAACTCCAATGTCCTTCTTGGCATGCCATGGCTAATCAAGATGAACCTGGTTATCAACTGGGCCACACGTACCCTTGACATCCCTGAATCCAAGAATGAATCGAAGGCTCTATATGAGGCCTTCTCCTCTGACACCAAATGCCACTATGATCATCTCAATCATAGTGCTCCTTGACCCCCTCGTCATCACATGATCCATGAGGTCTATGATGGATGCCTCTGGGACTACTGGGACAGAGCTACGGAAACTGACTTCACCATCACTCGTGTCCAGGACTACCATTACCAACATGGAATGTCCACCAACCGCCTTCACAAAGCTGGAGAATACTATGTCCCCAACTTCGACATCATCACCCGAGTCAGTACTGCTACTGAGCTCGCCGCTACTGCCTTGCCTGAAAAGGCTCCCATCATCCTTCCGAAGGAATATAAGGACTTCAAGGAAGTCTTTTCCAAGGAAGCCACCAACCACGTTGTAAAACAGCAAAAGGACTCCAGAGTGTAGTCCTCTGCAAGAAATAGAGGTGTGAGTGTGTATCTTGACCCAAGGGGATTGCAAAGAAAGGGAAAAGGACTATAGGAAAGGCTCACTAGATGTCCTCAGGACACTGGAAAACAAGAGTCTGTCTTTCCCCCGTTCGGTAGGGCTAGAAAACCAACTATACTGGCTGGACTTGAGAGAAACTTGAAGGGAAAAGTAGGAAAAGGCTTAGGGAACCGGACTTATAGGCTTAGGAAAGGTGGTGGTAACTTGCACACTGTCTAGGGACAAAGTTCTAGGTACAAAAAGCTAATCCGGGCATATCCAAATGAAGTACAGTAAAGGAAACATGAAAAGGACAAAAACCCGACCGATTCCGGAGTGTGGGAACGGTTTCCGAGGCGTGGGAACACCGGGTCCGGTGTGCGGGAACTCGGGTCCGGACATCAGACTCAAAACTAACCTTCGAACTTCAACTGACTTGACTCGGATTGGGACGAACAGCAGCAGACGGTCTCGGGTTTGGTAGGAGTGCTGGATAGGGGTTATCGGATCGTGGGAAAACACCGGATATCACTGTAGGGAACTCCGGTTTCCTACAACGTACCCCCCTCATGGCCATACAATCACAAAATCAACTTCAATGATACCTTCATCCCTAAGATAGGGAAAATCTACCCCTTGTCCCCCAATAAATGCAAAGCTACGGAAGATTTCCTTGAGGAGAACCTCAAAGCTGGAAAGATCCGTCCCTTGAACTCCCCCCAAGCTTCTCCCTTCTTCTTCATCAAAAAGAAGAATGGGAAACTCCACCCTTGCCAAGACTACCACTATGTCAATGAGCATACCATCCGTGATGCTTATCCCCTTCCTCTCGTCTTCAACCTCATAGACAAGCTCAAAGATGCAAAGGTCTTCACCAAGTTCGACGTCTGCTGGAGCTATAACAACGTCTGTATCAAGGACGGTCACCAGTGGAAAGCCACCTTTATCACCCACAAAGGCCTCTTCAAACCCACTGTCATGTTCTTCGGTCTGTCCAACTCCCCTGCCATGTTTCAGTGCTTCATGAACGACTCTTTCCATGATATGATCACTGAGGGTTGGCTTGTCATCTATATGGATGACCTTCTGATTGCTTCTCCTGACGAAGCCACCCACACTGAACATACCCGCCATGTCCTTGAATGCATGAAGGAGTTGGACCTTCACTTGAAACTGGAGAAATGCACCTTCGCTGCCACCAAGGTTGAATACCTTGGTCTCATTGTCAAACCTGGTCAGATCGCCATGGACCCCGTCAAGCTTGATGGAATCACATCCTGGCCCACCCCCACCACACCTAAGGAGGTACGATTCTTCTTGGGTTTTGCCAATTTCTACCGTCAGTTCATCCCTGACTACTCCTCCATCACTTGTCCTCTTCTTGACCTCACTAAGAAGAACCTCACCTGGAACTGGATCCCAGAGTGTGTCATGGCCTTTCGCCATTTGAAGGACTTGTTCTTGTCCAAGCCTGTCCTTCAGCTCCCAGCTCCCACTCATCCCTTTGCCATCGCCACCGACGCTTCTAAATATGTGACCGGTGCTGTCTTACTCCAGACTGATGATAACAGAGATTGGCATCCCTGTTCCTACTGCTTCTCCTTGTTCTCCCCCGCTGAAAGGAACTATGACATCTATGATCATGAGCTCCTTGCAATCCTCCATGCCCTCAAGGACTGGCATCAATACCTCTGTGGCATGTCCTTCCCTGTCCAGGTTTTTACAGATCACAAGAACCTCATGTACTTCTGTATGGCACAGAACTTGAACTGCTGTCAAGCCCAATGGCTCCTTGACCTTGGAGATTACGATCTCAAACTCCACCATATCCCCAGGAAGCTTCTTTCTGCTCCTGATGCCTTATCACATCGTCCTGATCTCTATCCCTCCTCCAATCCTGACAACGAGTCCACCACACTCCTCTTGCCGTCGATGTTCATTCAGCTCATCGACAACTCTCTCACTTCCCTCATAGAGGATGCCTCTGAGTTGGATCCCCTCATTTTTAAAACTCTCCGATTCATTGCAAACAACGTCCCTTCGAACCTTTGTGCCCGTCTCTCTGACTGGCAACACCATGATGGTGTGCTCCTCTACAAGGACCGCATCTATGTTCTCACCAAAGACCTTCAGCAGAAAGTGCTTCTCCACTGCCACGATCATGAATTCACTGGTCACCCTGGATATCTCAAGACCCATCAATTGGTCTCTTCTGAGTTCTGGTGGCCCAGTCTGGCCCACTATGTCCACAAGTATGTTGAAGGTTGTGCCACTTGCCAGGCCAATAAGGCCAACACACACACCACTGTACCCCTGCTCGCACCCATTCACTCCACCTGCACATGCCCCTTCCAGCAGATCTCTTGCGATCTGATCACCGATCTCCCCATGTCTCCTGTGGGCTCTGATTCCCTATTGGTCATGGTTGACCATGGGCTTACTAAGGGGGTAATTCTATGCCCCACTGTGAAAACCGCCACTGCTGAGGGCATTGTGACTCTCTTCTTCCACAAAATCTACTGCTGCTTTGGTCTTTACGAACAGATTATCTCCGACAGAGGCCCTCAGTTCACCTCCACCTTTGCAAAAGAGCTTGGAAAGCTCTTGAACTATGACCTCACCTTGTCCACCACTTACCACCCCCAAACAGATGGAGAAACCAAATGAGTCAACCAGGAGATTGAAACCTATCTTTAGATCTTCTGCAGCAATAACCCCTTCTCATGGCATGAGCTTCTTACTCACACCGAATTCGCACACAATCACTGCCCCCACTCCATAATGGGAAAGTCCCCATTCTACCTCATGATGGGTTACAAACCCCATGCCCTACCTTCTATTGTCTCCGACACCAAGGTCCCCATGGTTGAAGACCATCTTAAGTCCCTCACTGCCTCCTGTGATGAGGCCCTTGCTGCTCATGAACTTGCTCGTCAAACCATGGCCCAACATACTCAGTCCAAGTTCCAACCCTTTGTCAACAGAGACAAGGTTTGGTTGGAAGCTTGCAACTTGAAACGCAACGTCGTCAACCCAAAGTTTGCCCCAAAGTGGGAAGGACCCTTCTCCATCGTGGAAGTCCTATCCCCAATCACATACCGCTTGAAACTCCCACTCACCTGGAAGATTCATCTGGTCTTCCATGCTTTCCTCTTATCGTCATATTGCGAAAATGATGTACACAGCCCTAACTTCATGAGACCACCTCCGGACCTTGTAGACAGCAAGGAAGAGTATGAGATCAATAAGATCTTATGTTACCACAGAACTCAGTCTAATTGCTCCTTCCTGATCCAATGGAAGGGCTACACTGCTGAAGAAGACTCATGGGAATCTAAGTGGAACCTGAAACATTCTAAGGCCACTCTGATGGATTATAAGAACCATCACCCCTCCACTTTCCCCTCAGAACCAACGCCCTCATCACATCGCAACAATGACCACATCTCCCCTCTGCAATGTCACCTTCATTGCCGCTGATGTTGAAGAGTCCTCCACCTCCATCATCGATTCCCTATCCACTGCCTCCACTTTAGAAGAGACCTTCTCTGAAGTCTCTACTCTTGTCGAATCTGTTACCGATGAGAACCACGCCCCATTCCCCACTTTTGCAGATGCCGGCTGGAACAGCCTTCCTCCTGACTCCCCATTCCGTGCCCCCCTCATAGAAATCCCTAGGCCCCCTGTGCCTCAGCCCATCCAAGCCATAGATCTTTCTATCCACGCCCATCGCCTCCGCCCTCAAGCTATCCCCTTTCTGTACATTGCCGCATACCACAATCGTGTCTATGACCATCACATGGCCATCCCCATCAGTGCCCACCTTGACATGGGCTCTGCCCTTTACTGTCTCATCCATCTCTTGTGGCAGATCAGCTGTCTTAACTTCCTGAACCATCCTACCACCGTTGCCATTCTCAGTGAAGCCAACACCAAGTTAGACATCCTTGCCCACCAGTTAGAACTTGGCGAGTTCCTTGAGGACCTTGACCGTTACCTCGCCAAGACCAATGCTCAATACTCGGAACCCTTGCCTGTGCCTGTTCCTCCCTTCACTCCTACCCTGTCTATGACTACCGTCGTCTCTCCTACCACATCCACACCATCCGCATCCTTGTATCCTCTCGCAGAGAAAACCATTGCTTTCATCAACCAGACTGAGCTTCGCCATCGCCAAAACATAGGGGAAGTCATCCTCACCATCAACAACCCACACTACCCCCAGGCTTGCTTTCAATGCTGCCACCTCGGGCACTTTCGGGACCGATGCCCCAAATATCTCTGCCCCACCTGTCTTCGCTTCGCCCCTGGACATAGTCAGAGAGTGTGTCCTCTCCGACGCCCTATGCCTAGACCCTCTCCCTCTACCTTGCCCTTATCCCATCGTTCATCACATCATTTGTCCACGTTGTCCTCGTCCCAAGGAACTCTGCCACCAAGTCCTATGTTCCAGTGTGCTCGACGAACTGTTCGTTTCCCTACCAGACGACGCTCCACACCCTTACAGATGACCACTCAGGGGCCTCCATCTATTGATGACAGAGAGGATGATGGAGACTTCGCATTCGATAATGCCACCATGTCTAACATGACTGGTGAGCCCTATGGAGACTATAGAGATTTTTGAAGTTGGTAACTTCAAGTCTGCTAAGGGGGTAATGTTACGATTTACCTCGAACTACGTCCTTTCCTTTGACTTAATGCTTACATACGCATGGGTATAAGTCCCAACTTGGATGTTCATTTCTTTTCATCGCTGACTATGATACCATGACTTACCACCCATTCCCCTCGCATTTCATATGCTCTCATCCCACTTGTTCAGTCAGCGATTCCTTCCATCATAATCTTTCATGTTCTATGCCTACCCTGAACTTCTTTACGTATATAAACCCACATTGTCACACCTATGCTCATCAGTCTAGTCTTACTGTTTACTTCACCATTTCCTACCTTGTCCTCTTTGTCACTGCTGGAATACATTGGTGTTCCCACTCTTCGATACAGGCCCAAGGGTAGCCTTTAATACCTTCTTACTCTCCTCACTGTGAACCACCATTAAGTGGAAAGTCTCCATTGTCGACCTTGCCTAGAGGTCTCCTTGTCATGACCGTTAACCCGGGAGCCACCACCGTTAACTTGGAAGTCCTTGTTGTCAGTCCTTGATTGTAGGCCGACTCCTTGTCCACCGTTAACTCAGAAGTACTTTGGCCGCTGTTAGCTTGGTAGCAACCCTTGTTGCTGAACCTCGCTAGTAGGTAGGCTCCTTGTAGATGTCTTGCAATTGTCAAGCTCTGTCACCACCTTGTCCACGGTTAAGACCGTAGTCCCAACAGTTTTATGCCTGCCCTCTCCCAGGTCAGCCATAACACTACTCACCTTAAGTTGTGGCACCTTGACCATGACTGCTGGGGCATCTGTCATGGCCATCACCTCCACTGTCTGTGTCATATCCCATTCAAACCCCTATTCTTACACCTCTGAACTCCCCTATGTCACCTCTGACTCTGACATCTTCATCTCTGGTCCCCTCCAATGGACTCCATTCTATCACTCATCGGACTTTCAAAACCAGAACCCCTTTCCCTGTCAGACCAATTATTATTGGCCCAGATCTTACTTTCCTTTATGCTTGCTTCATTTCTAGCTCTATGATTCGTTCCTATGTTATACCTGTGTTACATTTCATTCTCTAGTCCAATGCACATCACCCCTCAGTACCCTATGACCTGTGATCATTATGTACCTTTACATATGCTTTCCTCCATTCTCCATTGTGGACTCTGATCCAACCTTGTAGTATATAAACTCCTGTAATCCCCACCATACTTCTTAGTTTGAATATCAATGTTGCTTAATGTTGCTTGACATCTTTTGATGTTATCACATTGATTCTCACTCCTCTAACTCTGTCTGATCCTGACAAAGTTTCCCTCATCCTTTATTCTCTTCACTATGTTCCTTCCATCTCTGAAATGAGGACCTGACAGTGGGCAAGGGTATGACACATAAGTCCTGCACCAAGTCCTCACCCCCATAACCCCTTATCTCCATTTTTATACATCTTCGTCACCTCCACATGTCACCCCATCTCATCTTCATCGGATGAAGTCCTGGAGAAGTATGAATCATGACAGTATATTCAAACTCCCTCTTGCTCTTACTGTCTTTACACTTCTGACGCATCATTCATGCTGAACATGCATTTCCTTAGATATGTATCATGATGATATCTCCACTCATTTCTCAATGTCATCATTCATGTCCTCTTTGATGGTGTCATCTCTGATGCATACTCCAATAGCACTGATCACCTTCAGATGCAATCCCTGTCCCTCCATTCCACCTTCCACATCAAGACCCTTTTTGAAGTCTACCTATAGGATTGCATTGTGTGCAACCTCCACCCATGCTCTGACATATCTCTGGATTTCATCCTTAATTCTCAGACATTATCCTTAGTAACATGACTTATGTGACCTCTGTACCCTCAGGAGTTCAAATTGTTCCTCTCCCACTTTTCTCCCACCTCTCAAAAATGCATCCATTCATTACTCCACCTCTGATATCATCATCCCTATCTCTTGTGTCTCCCATTTGGACGTTCTTCAACTTCTTACAACCTCCAACCTTCTGTCATCTATCTCCACCTTTCCCAATGATGTCATGCTCTGTTCTGAACCTCTGATGCCTTGACAGGGTCATTTCTGATGTCTCCAATGTGGCTTTCAAAGACCATCATCTCTGATGCCCCCACATCACCTTCTACATCCTCTGCAACCCTTTGGTGTCATCTCCTCATCCTCCACCCTTCATGAAATCCCTTCTGTTTCCATTACTCAGGCAAAACAACCTCCAATGGAATCTGCATAACCCCTCATTGGGTTCCTGAAACATGCTAGTATCAACCCCCACTTGCTCACCCAATATAGTCCATTGACTACAGGTATTGAGAAGCAACTATGCCAGGCTTCTGCAGATGGAATGCCAGCCCCAACACGCCGACTTTTGTGTCTCCAGGATCGACCTCACTTCCCTCTCTTCCTCTGAATACCAGCAATCCTCCTTAGACTCACATTGGCTGAGCCAGCCAACTCCTGGACAATGACCTCTGACATACCTTGGATTTGCCTTGAGTTTCTTCAGACCTTACAGTCCTTTCTCTGTGCTTGCACTCAGCACTTATCACACTCCTTTCCTCATCTCTGCTTCCCTCCAACACCTTTTCAGTTCTCCGATATTTGACCTCCGATGTTCCATTATTCTAACCTGATCACCAGGAATGCTATAGGAGTGCTCAAACCAGTCTTCCCAATATTATGGGTGCTCAACCTCCCTCCTTGGCTCTTCCTAACCTCCTGCTCTCTAACTCTCCACCTCACCCTTCTCTTTGGCCTGTAGTTGCTGTGCATTAGAAGTTGAGTCTATAATTCCTTCTATTCATTTTCAGGGTGTATGCCTTAGATTCCACCTTCCTCTGAGCCTCTGAGCCTTCACCTTCTCACCATTTCCCACCTCCAATTTGTCTCTGTTCCTTTACTCCTTTCACCTTCAGTCCCTGGATTTAGTTGCTGTGCATTGAAAGTTGATTCAGTTTCCTTCATTCATTTGCAGGGCTACTCCTTGAATTCAGTTTTCTGACCTCCCTGAGTTCTTCATTCTGATTTCTCCTATCCCATCTCCGATTACCTCTAGTGTTCTGATTGTGCCCATTCCTCTTTTGATGTTGGGATGTTGACCTAAAAGAGGGGGGTAAGGGACTGCATTTGCAATCATGACAACTTTCTTATGACTTTGAAATGCTCACTTTGTTCCTCCAGAGTTTTTGTTCACCACTCTGACAATCCAAACCTTCCTCTCACTTTCACATCATGCTCCCAATCCATCCCCTCATTATATTCCTCATCATCTCCTCTTCTTCTGTCCTTTCTATCCCTGGTTCTAGTTCTCTCATTCATTTACAGAACTGTTCCTCGGACCTTCAACTCCCCCTCCATTCCTGACCTCCAACTTCATCCCATGCCTTTGAATCAACCTCTGATATCCTCTCCCATAACCTCTGCAGCCTCTTCTTCTCAGCCTCTGACTTCTCCCTCCTCCAGCATGACTTCCATACCTTTATCTTCCTGACCTCCGAACCCCTGACTTCTCCTACCTTTGAAATCTCTCACCTCAACTCCTGTCTCTTCATAGACCTTCTGCAACCTCTGTCCTTCATTTCACAATGCCTCACTTCAACTACCATGTGACTCCACTCCTCATGACTGACCTCAAGTTGTGAAACCTCACTTTGTTGCCATTTGAAGCTACATAGGCACCTCCTTTCCCCTTACTCCCTCCGACCACACTAGTACATTCTCGCCACCTCCATCAGCTAACTTCGACTCACCCCTGTTTTTCCACCTCACTCCGACATCCTCTCCAGATTATGATTGCTCAAGAACTCTCAATCATTTACCAAAGATTCGGCACATTCAGCACACATTAATAGAATAACTGGCCCATGCCCCCACCCTCTTTGAACCCTGCATCCTGACCTTGAGTATCCCCCTTGACCAATTAAGCTTGAAATCTGCCTCCTCCACATCATGTCTGAGTGGAGACACTGTTCACTCAACAATGTTTTATGAACTCAAATAGAATGCTTCATCAAAAGACTCCTTCCTTCAAACCCTCTGCAACCTCTTACATTTCCTATGTCTTCCATATCCAGTCAATCTTCACCCTCATTTTTCCTATGTTGGACTCTGTCCACCTTCAACACCTTTGGTCACTTGCCCATGCACTCTGGAACTCCTCCAGATGCCCTGACATTCTTTTCTGCCACTTACCCAACATTTTGGTTATTAGCTGCTATGCACCTGACTTTTGTTGCTTCCTCTCTGCTCCCAAGGTTTTTTGAACTGCAAGCACCCTTCTCATATTACCTCTGCTCATTTCTAATGCTGCTCAGCCTTGTGGACACCCCCCTCCATTCTTTCAGATCATTCTCCAAAATCCCCACCCTCTATCTCAATTTTGTCAAAATCCTCCAATTGGTAATTCACTGCAAGAGACTATTTCCCTGACTATCGCCTCTCCTTGTCTCCATCTTTCTTTAATCCATTTAAGGACCACACAGAATCTACTCTGACATTTTCAATCACCCTCCAAATGATCTTTCTCTCACTTCTACTTTCCTTCTATTTCCTCCAAAATACCTCTGTTGTACCTATGAGACTTTGGGAAGTCTCCCCTATAAGGGGGGATAAGGACTCCACTCATCACTGACCTAGCAAAGCTTACAAAGTCCCTCTGAGTTTTATCTGACTCACTCCAATCACTCCTGGTCTCAACTTCATGTTGTTGCTCTAATTCCCCTCATGTTCTATTCCCACCAAGACTCTCTCCCTTCATTGACTCATGGCCAACCTTGCATCTGGTACATCTCCCTCTGACCTATTCCCTCATTCTCCAAACATTTCTCATCCTCCATCATTCCCTTGCAATACCTCCGATATGCCCAAGGTAGTCATAACATCTACAGCTAAATGTGATACATTGTAGCTGGAACTCATGGTCTATGTGGAAGTATAAAAACTATAATAGAAATATGCAGTGCCCAGAAGCAGCAAAGGTTACAATTGGCCCCTTTTTCTCTTATCGCTTACATATGCATGGGTATAAGTCCCAGTTTGGATATATATATATATTTTAATCACTGACTATGATACCATGAGCCATTGACTGTTTCCATCACACTCCATGTGATTCCATTTGCTCAGTCAGCAACACCATCCTTACCTACCCTGAACCTTCTGCCTGTCTATATACATAAACCTCATCATCTTGTACTTGTATTTCCTAAGCTAGACCTCCCGTTCATGTATCTTGATACACCAGGTCTTCACTCCATTCCTTGTCCTTTACCTTAGTCCTTGTTAGGAAACCTCTGCTCTGTGAGACTTCATAGCACTCTCAAGGCTATGCTGTTCTAAAGGACCCCTTTGCCACCTGATCAATGATTGATCATCAGGCAGTCTAGAACTCTTTGCCATTAGATTGTTGAGACAGAACAAGCAGAGAGTCTTGTTCTTCTCGAACCCTTGTATCTCATTCTTGTAGAGTGGCTTGCCCCACTCTCCCTCATCCTTAGTGCTCTAGACCCTCTTTAGGGGCTATACCTATCCTCTACCTGAAGTAGTTGTAACAAAAGATCTAGCTTTCCCATTGGCTACCACCTGGTAAGCCACCATTCCTCCAAGGCCCCCCATTGACACTCATTGGTGCTCCCACCTCAATGACCCCTCCAACTCCATGTTGCTCCTGCATGCTTGAACACCCTCTGATGATGATGACTTCCTACCCACCAAGAAGGATACAGAAGTTGCCCTCAACCTAGCCCACCATCTCTCCCACTGTGCATCCATTCTCCAGGTGCTGACCCCTCTGTTGCCAACATCCATGCCACAATCTTTTCTCTTCCTAGAAACTCCCTTGACCCACCTGAACCTCAGGAAGTTATCCAAGCCTATGAAGCTATGTCTTCTTTCAAGCCCATGGAGCTTAAGCTCAACCCCCCTGCACTCTTCAACAGTAACTCTGTCAACTCCAAAGAATGGTTGGACATTGTTTCAACCTACCTCCCTAGTCAATGCTAATGTCTGTTGCAATGATGACAAGAAGGTCACCTTTGCTCTCTTGTTTATGATGCTTGAATCTGCCCAAGTTTGGGTCAAAAACTTTTGAAGAGAGGCAGTCACCAATGAGACTTTTGGGGAATGGTCCGACTTCATCAAAAAGTTTGGAAAGTCTTTTGTTCAAGAAGATGAAGCAGCTGACACTCTGGCATGGTTGTTATCTGCCTGCATGACCAAGGATAAGAATGAATGATGGACCCCTTCCATCATGAACTTTAATACCGAGTTTCAAGCACACACTGCAAGACTCTCAGCCACAAATGCCATCCTTATTTCATTCTACCAGCTAGCCATTGTTCTCCCTCTCAGCTTTCAGATCCTTCAAATGGAGAGCATCTCTCATTCCATCAAAAAATGGTATGAATGAGCTATCTTATTTCAGAAACAATGAAAAGGAGTAACCCTAGTTACCAAGGCACATAAGGGTAAAACTAACCCATCATATACCTATGCCACCTCCTTGCACCCAAAACCTCCCTGAGACTCCAATGCCATGGACATTGATACCATGTTCATTTCTCACCCTCTGAAGCTAACTTCTGAAGAAAGAGAGCACTGCCATAAGAAAATTTTTATTTCAAATGCCAAGTGCAAAATTGCATCACCACCTTTGAGAAACCCCCCAGACCTTCCATCAAGAAGTGATGAAGAAGGACCTGAAGATATTTCCATGTTGAAAGAATGTGAGGAAGATGATGAAGAAGTGGTCAGAAGAATGACACACTTTTGCTTCTAGGATTTTTAGAACAGAGGACAGCCCTAACTTCTGCCACCTCCTACCCTGTATGTGCAACTGTATCAGTATCTCATGTGATGAAATCTATGGAGATCCCCATCGAACTCATCATGCCATCGCACACACTCAAAACTGTCGGATCTCATGCCCTGATCAACAGCAGTGCAGATATTAACTGCATCAACTAGGGGTTCATTAGGAAGAACAAACTCCCCATGTGAAACAACTTAGAACCACTAAAGGCTCTAGGTCACTCAATAGACAATAAGAGAGGAAAGAGAAGAATGAGTCGACAACTTTGATGCTGAGGAAACACCAAGAGGATAAGACTGTCATTTGATGGATTTCATTCAAGCCTTTATATCCTACATGTGTGTTTGTATCCATGGTGTGCTAATCTAAGATGTACATGATGTCTGTGCATGTATCTAATATATTAGAGATCATATGGAAGCTTGCTACAGCCTTGTACATGCCTGATGTGCAAGGCTGTGGAAGAATGGAAGATCATATATGAAATAGGTTAAAGGGTGTGCTGAAGGGTATGGGTCATGGGTAATACATAGAATGCTCTAGGGCAGTCTAGAATGCATATGATGTCATACCTTATGCATTGGTAGGGTGGTGGGGTCATGCATGGAGTTTGTGTGTCATAGAGTCTACCTTTGCATCTAGGGTTTCTAGGGTAATTGTAATGCATTGGAGTGATGTTGGATGCTCATATACCATAGATTAGATGATTGTAACACCATGGCCCAACTTGAGAAAACATTCCAAGTCTCCAACCTTGATATGTCATCCAATAAGAAAGGCAAAGTGTCATTCTCCACCACACTCTTTGTCAACATTGAAGAAATAGCTAAGAAAGTCCTTTTCTATGTCACTGCAGATGACAGAATGTCATCCTAGGATCACCTTGGCCGAAGGTGGTCAATGCTCTCATTGACTGGTCCAAACAGACCTGTATCATCTCTGAAACCCTTGACAAGTTGAAAGACTTGTACCAAGTACACATTGTAGGGAACGGTAGTTCCCTGTCCTCATATCTGGCATATTCTATACAATCTGGTTTTCATATCCAATCCAATCTGTTCTTGTCTGTCATCCATTGGTAAGTCAAACCTTCATTTTACTACACTGAACACTTTCATTTGTACATTCAGTTGATCCAAGTCTGTCAGTCTGGTCACTGGATAAGTTGATCTGATGATCCAGTTTTCAATCTGGTTGTGCTCTTTACCTGTATGTAGAGTCTTGGATGTGCCCAGACTAAAAAAGTTCTGTTTTTTACAGAGCACAATATCATCTATCTATCCACCATCTATCATCTGTCCATCTCAAGTTCAGTTCTTCTTCATCGTCAGTGATTCAGCCATGTCTGTGATCATCACTTCACCCTTCTCTCATAGTCTGTAAAGAATCAAGTCCTGTGCTCATTAGCTGTGTCTGAACATTAGGAGCTCTTTCTGATCATCATTCATTTTGCCTTCTGTAAGTCCTGTGGTTCTTTTCCATGGAGCTCTACTCTACGAATTCCCCCTGAGACAAACCTATCATCCCTTCATTTTCTTTCTTTGTGTTGCTGACCTGCTAGTTTCCTATCCAGATACCTATATCAGTCTAGGTCATTCACCCTCTCTGCTGACCTTGAATGACACAACAAGTTCTACTCCACTGCTGCTTCCAAAGAGACCATGGTTCACCAAGTCTACAACAAAAGGCTCCTTGACTACCTTCAGAAAACCAAGGAGTCTGATCATATCACTATTGACAGGAGATATGCCAACCTCCACCATGTAGTCCACTTTGAAACTTGCTTCACCCCTTGTGGCAGACTCCAACACAAGAAATTTGTCAACAAAGTCACCACCACCACTGATCTTGTGGCTGCAGCACAGAATGCCAAGCCCAAAACCATGTTACCTCCAGAGCATGCTGAGTTTTCAGATGTCTTCATGAAGGAAGCATCTGATCACATTCCCCCATCATGTCTCTATGATCACAAGATTCACCTTGATTATTCCTTCATTTGCAAAGGTCTACCCACTGTCCCCAGATAAGAGAAAAGCCACTGAAGGCTTCATCCAAGGGAATCTTGACTGCAGAAAGATCTGCCCCTCAAACTCTCCCCAAGTAGCACCTTTCTTCTTTGTCAAAAAGAAGGATGGTAAACTCCGCCTCTGCCAAGACTACCACTACCTGAATGAACATACAGTTCAGGATGCATACCCCCTCCCCTTGATCTCCGACCTTGTTGACAAACTGAAAAACACCAAGGTGTTCACCAAATTTGATGTTTGTTGGAGATACAACAATGTCAGGATTAAGGATGGCAACCAATGAAAAGCTGCCTTTATCATGCACAAAGGCCTGTTTGAACCCCTCATTATGTTCTTCAGGCTTATAAACTTCTTCACCATGTTTCAACAATTCATGAGTGATTCACTTAGGAACATGATCACTGAAGGATGGCTTGTCATCTACATGGACAACCTTCTTATCTTCTTTCCAGATCCTGAACTCCATAAAGAACGAACCAAATGCATCCTGCAAAGAATCCAAGAACTCAACCTGCACTTAAAACTCAGAAAGTGCACCCTCGCTGCTTTCAATGTAGAATACCTTGGTATGATTGTTAAACCAAGGCAGATCACCATGATTCCACTCAAGCTCAATGGGATCACTGCTTGGCCCATGCCTATGAAAGTCAAAGACATCTGGTCCTTCCTCATATTTGCCAACTTCTACCAGCAATTTATTCACAACTACTCCTATGTCACCCATCTCCTCATAGATCTTACAAAGAAGAGTCTTGCATGGGATTGAACCCCTGCCTGCCAAAAGTCCTCTCCATCTCCCTGACATGTTTCAACCCTTTACCATTATGACCAATGCATCGAAGTGTGCCACCAGGGCAATTCTTCTTCAGATCAACACCAATGAAGACTGGCACTCCTGTTCCTACCTCTCATAATCATTCTCCCCCACTGAAAGAAACTATGACATCTACAATCATGAACTTCTCACAATCATTTGAGCCCTGAAAGCCTCGATGCACTACCTCTTCAGCTTCCCTTTCCCATTCAAGGATTCATGAACTGCAAAAACCTAATGTACTTCTGCCAGCCCCAGAACCTGAGCTGCTGGCAAGCTCACTGGCTCCTTGACCTTGCTGACTTCAATCTAAAAATGGTCCATGTCCCTGGCTTTCAATTCACTACCCCCAATGCACTTTTCCAATATCCCAATCTCATAGTAGATGAAGAAGACAATGCAGGGATGATCCTACTCCCTGACTTTCTCTTCATCAACCTCATAGATTCCTTTCTAGCAAGTAAACTTGCCTACTCCTCATCTTCAAACCCCCTTGTTCTCCGAGCTCTTCAAGTGCTACAAGGAGAGGTACCCCCTGCCTTCCACTCTCATCTTTCTGATTGATTGTATACTGACAGAGTCTTGTCTTACAAAGGATGTATCTATATCACTCCCATGGATAACCTCCACCACAAGGTACCTACTTGTTGCCACAATCATGAGACCACCAGATGCACTGGTTATTTGAAAATCTGACAACTTGTTTCTGCCAAATTCTGGTGGCCATGACTGACCCAATTCATCTGGAAATCTACAGAAGGCTGTGCCATTTGCCAACAGAATAAGCAAAACACCCATCCCACTGTTTCCCCACTAATGCTGATCAGATCCTCATGTACACACCCATTTCGGCAGATCTCATGTGATCTTATCACAGATCACCCCTCTTTCTCTGGTTTCGAGTCCCTGTTGGTCATGGTCAACCATGGGCTTACTAAGGGGGTAATTCTGTGCCCCACTGAGAGAAACTATCACCACTGAGGCCATAGCAACCCTCTTTTTCCACACAGTTTTCTCCATTTTGGTCTTTATGATAAGATCATCTTTGATTGAGGCCCACAATTTATCTCCTTCTTCACAAATGAGCTGGGTCGTCTCTAACAGGAGGGTACAAGGGTACTCCTGTTGCACAGGGCAGAGAAGAGAGAGGTGAATCGAGGATGCTCACCAAGATAGAGACTAAAGTTCTTGTGACCAAGTTTGGGTTAAGTGAGATTTGATGAGATCAACCCTTGATCTCAAGGGAAAATGAATCTCGTTATTAATTACATCACAGTGCCTATCACCTTTAAATACATCTAGGAACATGTATGTACTTGTGTGTGATGTAACTAGAATAAGGTCGATGATGTCACAATAACATCATAGGATCAGTCATGCTGCTCCACTTATTTGAAATAGGTGGAGTTGGATCTGGGTCGATTCAACACAGCCATTGTGGAGCTAAGAAAGCTCCAGACCAATGACATCATAGCTGAGTCATAAAGGCTGCATCTAGATTGTCATGTGGTCGATTCTGAAGTGTAATTAAGATTACACTTTAATTAAGTTTGACTGACGTGACAGTCAAGCCTTAATATCTGACCTAAGTCTTTAGTAACATGAATTGTGTATTAGCACTACAGTCTGCCTGTATTAACAGAGCACAAGACCTAGTGTTCGATTCACAGAATCTCAACAGTCTCCTGAATTATGATCTGTCCCTGTCCACTGCTTATCATCTCCAGTCAGATGGTGAGACTGAACATGTCAACCAGAAAGTTGAAACATGTTAAAGTCATGTGGACAAACTCTGGTATAACTCCAGAACTCCAGAGCTAGTGGTATAGGACCTTGGCTTCACCTTATGTGGTGTGCCACTATCCAAGTCTCGGTGTTGTGGTCCTGTATTTGCAGAACATTGGAGGTGCAGAGTTGAGTCATCTAGACTCAGGAGGATGAAGATATCCATCGGAGTTTGGTGGAGAGCTGAGCATCAAGCTGATCGAGGAGAGAGAATGTCGAGTACTCAATTTGATATTATGACTTGATATGTATGGTGGAGATGGTACAGTATATATAGTATGGAGGAGCATTGGATTTGTAAGAAAGTCATAATGGATGAGTAATGAAACAGAGGTTGGGAAACTAGGAACCGGAGCTGTACTGCACAGCAATGGGGAAAGGTATGGAGCATGAAAACTAACTAAATAGAGAACAAGGGAGTCATGTGAGATATCTACATAGGTCCGAAGTTATGAGAGTACATGATTGGTGAGCTCTCACCGGAGATACGAGCAGAGTTGGTTCTGGAGGGACTGGAGTTGTCACAGATATGACAAAATGTATCTCCATATCTTCTGTGGCACAAACCCTGGTTCCTGGTCAGATCAGATCACTCACACTGAATTTGCACACAACCACCACCCCCACTCTGTCACCAGCAAATCACTATTTTATCTCATGATGGGCTACAAACCCCATGCTCTACATGCCATCCTCCCTGATTTTAATCTTCCCACCATCGACCTTTATCTGAAATCCTTGTCCACAATGAGGAATGAAGCCCTTGCAGCCCACAAACTCACACATCAAGTTATGGCATTGTGAAAGAAATGATCTTTCACTCCATTCTCCAGAGATAAAGTTTAGCTGGAAGTCAAAAACCTCTGCCAGTCTGTTGCAAACTCAAAATTCACACCCAAAAGAGAAGGACCCTTCACAATAATGAAGGTACTATCCCTGATCATGTTTCAACTTTGCCTTTCACAGACATGAAAGATCCACCCCATATTTCATGCTTTCCCATATTTCATGCTTTCCCATATTTCATGCTTTCCTTCTTTCCCCATATAGAGAAAACACCATTGTAAAACTCCTAGAAACTCTGAAGTGAAACCTTTAAGCAATGAAAAGGGTGCGAGTGTAGTTCTCAACCCAGGGAATTGCAAAGAGAGAAAGAAATGGTTGAGGGCAAATATGAATGGCTCACTGATGTCCTGAGAGAGCTGGAAAATAAGAGTCTGATTTCTCCCTGTCCAGTAGGGCTAAGGAATCAACTATGGAGTTAACAGAACTTGACTGGACTTGTTAGAAGTTGAAGGAAGAAGGAAAATAAAGGAAATCGACCTTGAAGACTTAGAACTGGTGTTAGATGGTGGTAATTCACTTCTAGAACTAAGTTCTATGTACAAACTTTTAAGTCTGAGTATTCCCAAGACTGTGAATCAAAAGGAAACATAAAGGAACTAATGTAGACACTAAATAAAGTAATATCCTGATAAGAAAACACAGCTCTGACTCATGGATGATCATCCAAAGTGCAGAAACTAAGGTCCAGTCCTTCAGAAGTTGAAGTTCTGACTCAAGAAGATGGCCTATGACTGTTGAGTCTTGGAGGAGCAGCGGAGGACTTCTTGGAGGATGTTATGAATACTCAAAGAATGCATGAATGTCAGTATAGGGAGTTTCAGGCTCCTACACTGTTCACAGCAAGAACTTCCCAAGACCTCCACTGGAACTGGTAGAGAGTAAGGAAGAGTATGAAATAGAAAAGATTTTGAAATACTGTAGTGCACCATCTTCACACATGTTCCTGATCCATTGAAAGGAATATTTGGCCGAAGAAGATTTATGGATGCCAGAATGGAACTTGAAACATTTCCAGTCTGCCCTAGATAGTTATAAAAAACTTCATCCCTCCACTTTTCTCTCTCATGCTCTCTCAGAAAAAACCATCACTCTGAATAAAAACCATCTTTGAAAATAAAACAGTCATGTCTTCATCCTCCATTACCATTTCCTGCACCCTCATAGATACTGTTTCTTTTCCCTTATCCATTCCTCCCAGTACCTTAGAACCCTCCTCCATAACCACCCCCAGCTGGACCACTATGTTCTTCTTCAATGGGGAACCTGTCCAAGTCATCTCCCGTACTAACATGCCCATCTGGCACTGTTCCCTGTTCAGAAACACCATAATCACCCCAGTTTCCACTATTTTCCTGCCTGCCATAGCAGCCATCCCCCCTTATCTGGTGACTTCCATTACCATCCCATCTTTTGCCCATAGCCTCCACTGGAAACTCCCTGGTAATGACTACCTCATACCACTGACTGAGAAATTAGTCGACTTCTGTCCCTCCTCCATGATCTTCTCCCACCTCAACATTGTCTCCCCACTGTATATGCTCTATTGAAGCTTTCTTCAGATACAGCACCTCTCCTTTATGGCCAAAGAACTTCTCATCCCAGGTACCACTGACTGGGCTGCCTTCCAAATTGGCTGACATATCAGAGATGTCGAGAACAAACTGAAGGGACTCCTTCTCATAATAATGCATCAACTGAAGATGGGAGAGTTTTTGGCTGACATTGATCATTACCTTTGGGATCTGGCTGAGTCCCAACATCCTCATACCCCTTCTGCATTGTCTGAATCATCAAACCCTGTGCAGCTCACCACTGTTGAATGCACTGAGGCCCACTGGACTGGGAACAAAGGTGCTATCCCCTTCCCTTGTTCAACCCCTGCTATTATGAGATCTGTCATTTCTGTTACCATCTGGGGCATCAACATATCTTCTGAGACTACAAGTGCCCCATCTGCCACAATTTCATCTCCAGACATACTCAGAGGCACTGCCCTTTTCACCAGTGCCAACAACCCCTCCCTTGTTGTGTTCACTGCCATCATCACACAGCTCAAGAGGCTCACCATCTGGATGTCATGGCACTGGTTGAACTCCCAGCACTCATCCCATTCATGTCAGACATGGTACCTTTGGACAACCCATTCCAGTCCCTCCATCTAGATGATCTGCTTCCCCTCATCATCTCCCATCTGACAATGATGAAGAATATACTACAGAAGAAATGGCAAATATGACTGGCTCCTCTGGAGGTGGGTGTAATTTAGATTTGTGATCCTTCATCATTGTCTCAGATGTACTAAGGGGGTAATGTTACAATCAGCCCCTTTTTCCCTTATCACTTACATATGCATGGGTATAAGTTCCTGTTTGGACATTCTTTTCTTTTCATCGCTGACTGCAATACCATGACCCATTGACTGTTTCCATTGCATTCCATGCAATTCCATTTGCTCAGTCAGCAAATTCATCCTTATCTACCCTGAACCTTCTGCCTATCTATATAAACCTCATTATCTTGTACTTGTATTTTCTAAGCTAGACCTCCCCTTTGTGTACCTCAATACACTGGGTCTTTCCTTCATTCCTCATCCTTCACTTTAGTCCTCATCAGGAAACCTATGCACTGTGAGACTTCATAGCACTCTTGAGGCTACCCTGTTTCAAAGAACCCCTTTGCTATCCAATTGATGATCAATTATTGGGCAGTCTAGAACTCTTTGACAATAGATCATTGAGACTGAACAAGCAGAGAGTCTTGTTTTCATTGAACCCTTGTATCTCATTCTTGTAGAGCAGCTTGCCTTGCTCTTCCTTGTCCTTAGTGCTCTAGACCCTCTTTAGGGGCAACTGAAACAACTCAGAACCACTGAAGGAGGTCACTCAAGGGCCAAGTAGAGAGGAGAGAGATGAATGAGTTGACGACTTTGATGCTGAGGGAACACCAAGAGGACAAGACTGTCCTTTGGTGGATTTTATTCAAGCCTTTATATACTACATGTGTGTTTGTATCTATGGTGTACTAATCTAAGATGTCCATGCTGCCTGTGCATGTATTTAATGTAGC
>JBBPTO010000770.1:0-22681 GCA_038094155.1 Pulveroboletus cf. aberrans
ACGCGCCACGACGTTGTGTCCGAGAAAGGGTCGTCAGACTGTTGACGGTCGAGTTCACGATGTCGACTTTGAAGAGTATCACGTTGATAAGTGAGTGATCTGTGGCAAGCACGAGGAGCTGGAAAAAAGACGTACAAGTGTAGTGTTGAAGGACAACCTTCTCGGTCACCTCGATGGTCGAAGTTTTTGGAGTTTTTCCGACTTGTTTACCCTCACCCATCTTCCAGTTTCCATCCCCCAGCGCCAGAAGCGCGGCTCCAACGGCTTCCTGTACTTCCGGGATCCTGTCCAGATACTTGACTGTCTGATACATGTTAGTGGAACGAGATTACGAAGGAAAAGGAATCGGACACACTTACAGAGACAGTGAAGTCGGCCAGACCAACGCCTAATTCTCCTCCTTTGCTTGGTCCCGTAGCTGCCACCTTCAAGTCGGCAAGAAATTCAGGAAATGTTCTCAAACACACGCTCCTGATAGAGTTGAGCCCATCCCGCAATTCGTTTGCGTCTCTGCGACCTTCACCTCTCCTGCCCATTATGATTTCCCAACGGCTTTGTGGAGCCGAAAGAGCTGAATAGGTGGCGAGGGCATGAAAGGTGTATTTATGTAGGGAGCGCTTGATGATAGCAGTCAAAGAGGAGAGGGTTTCCGTGAAGAGTGTGAGAAGGGGACTGAGAAGGGTATCATACGTAGACGCCAATATAGAAGGCATGGTGAGCGGTGCAAGATCTGTCAGAAGGCTATACTCGGTCTATGCAAGTCACGTCGGAGTGAGACAGGTTACGAAGGAAATGCTCACCTCTGCGATACGAATCAGGTTCTCCACCCAGGTACCAAATTCCTTACCCGCAATAACACCATCCAACGTTTCTGCCCGGTCGACGACACGCTTGGCATGTGTTTCCAGGGACTTTCGATTCCACATTCCACGCATGTCAGCGTAACCCCGTTGACCCTCCCTTAGGGTGGCAAGAATGACCTGACCAGCAGGATGTGATGGGTGGGTGGACGGTAAAGGAAGACGACGCAAGAATGCAACGAGAGGCTTGAGATGGACAAGTAACGGCGGTGGGAAAGTCGCAGGAGTAAAGTCAAGACCGGCTATCGGAGGTGAACCCGACGACCCTTCGGCGACGAGCTTCGTGTACAACTGCGTGAGCTTCTTTGTACCAGTCTCGACGAGGCGGGCCTGTGAGAGCAGCATTCGTCGTCCTCTCGGTATCAGGACGGGTGAAATATACCTTTTCACGAGAATCCTCGTCAGAAGACTTAAATGCAATTGCAGCGTTCAAGCGTGCGAGAGTATCGATATATACTTCCAGCTGCCCAGCCTGAGGACTAGGGAAAATCTGGGTTTGCGGGATGGCGCCGGAGTGAAACCAGGGTGAAGCTTACCCTCGTAGAATGAGACCCTCTTCCTCAGCAATGCCTTCATGGCTGCTCGCCACCTCGTCAATCTTGAGAAGTGCACGGTCGATGTCTGCTCCCTGCATTGAGAAGACGTCTCAAGCACGACTTCAATACGTACTGTGCGATCGGTGGTTGAGTTTCTGAGTTGCTGTGTACAGAGGAAGGATTGACTTTTCCAGCTTCACCAAGCGGGAATCGAAGTTGGTCAATATAGCTGGTCAGATTAGCACCGATCAAGGTGAACGAACGTTGACCGGCATACAAATCATCCGCTGCGAAATCTGGTGGGTTTTGCTCAGGTTTTGTTCCAACTGATCGATGAGTCATTAGAGGAAAGGCTTGTCTCTGTTCTGGTAATAACTTGCCAGTTCAATTTCTGCGCTTTCGTCATCCATCTTCGAACCTGACGCTAGAGTTGGTACAAGTCTCTGTAACGCCCGGAAGTGACCGTGGCGCGACCCAAAAACAGGGTTAGGGTTAAATGGGCACTCACCCAAAGATGAACATCTGGACTCGGGTTGCACCTGCCCGTCATTCACCCCAATACATTGACTCAGACACAAGCTCCTGTGATTGCACTTACCTATCTGGAGAATTCCTCGCTTCCCCCTTTCGCAGAAACTGAGAGACATAGGTTTCGTGCTCACCAAGCATCTCACATTCGCAGATATCTTCCCAACATACGTTCAAATCGAGGTTCAAAGAAGTACCACGTGTACTGGATTGCTAGCATCCCACCTGGGGCTCATGATGAGATACACGCAAACGTGTAGCCAATCAGACCCCTGAGTTGTGCACGGCCCGGCTCGGCTCGGGCTTATGAAAGTCGAGAGTTTGGCGCGCCCACACCTGTCCCGTCGCCATCGCAGGTGCAACAGCCCTATCTTGCCCTTGCCGCCGTATCATCTGGACTCGTCCCATCGCGTGATCAACAACAATTACAACGCGACGCCAGGATCGCGCTAGCGACCACGTTAACGGCGACGTGACAGTGGTCGCAACTACGATGCAACCACAACACCTGGCACAGCCACGACGGTGTTGCGATAACATGGCGGTCGCAACTGCAACCACAGCGCAACGGTGGCAGCGATGCGACTTCGACCATGGCTGCGACGGGACGGACAGCGCAATAATGACGGGAAGGCCGGCACAGCACGATGGCGCTACAACCCCTTGATTCCCGCAGCCCTCGCACCGTCACGCCATCGACCCCTCTTCATCGTGCCGCCGTCGACCTCACCCTCTCACCTTCACGCCCCCGCGCCCTCACGCCGTCGACCTCTGCCCCTCGTGTCGCCCACCTCGCACCATCACGATGACGATGATGACAGCATGACGATTGCCGCAGCGCAATTGTTGCGTCGCCATTGTCATTCTCATTTTCATTATACGCGTTGGGTCATGTCATCCCGCTCTCGATCACGCATGCCCACGGGTACACCCCGTGCAGTTCCCTAATGACACAGCTCGTGACCTGCAAAGTCCCCGTTTTAGCCCCAACCCACGCCCTGCCGAATGCTGAAGCCTGATCTTGAGCCCCACCGAGCCGTGTCAGAAAGCCTGGCTTCAAGTTGGCCAGGCCTAGATGGGCCCGACTTGGCTCGGCTTGGGGCTAGGCCGGGCCTTGCACATCACTAGTTCTATGTGCGGGTACGTGCCGGGTACGGTACGCCCAGATGCGCGCACGGCGTCTCCAGTGTTGAGCGCTGATTTCTGATTCTTGCTTCCACTTGTTTTAGTGTACCATCGGCGAACCTCAGGACCTTCGTTTTCGTCAGATTTGGGGTCTAATCTCAATTCCTTCGCTCGGTCCCGCATTTCATGCAGGTCACAAACAATTTTCTATTTATCCTGTTGGTATGGATATAAAGTCCCGGACTCGGAGTCGGTGCCACGTTGTGTGTCTTTAGTTTGGGTGGGGCGAACAAGGTCCTGAATCCGAGTCCATCTAGGGTCAGCCTGAGTCTCCCCGAAAGTAATGCTTAGGGTTAGCATCTCGATTCGAGTCTGATCACGGTACCCCGTAGACTGCCTGATCATCAGACCCTCTCAACCCGCCAACCGACAGGATCCATTCACATGACTATACAGTGTCGGTTATCAGTAAGGTCTGAATCGCCGTGACTCTTTCAGCTTCTCAACCCGTGCCCTGTCTGCCTCGAAATTTTTCTTGAGATCTAGCAGTGCTGGAAAGAAAAGAGCCAATCAGCAAGGGCACATGTTATGATGTGACACGCTACCCTACCTTTTCTCTGTTTCTCCGCTTTTTGGAAGGCATAGAATGTCTTCTTCTCTTTTGGTTCCTTCTTTTTCTTACTCTCCGTCCGTCCTGTCTTCTCAAATTCCTTTTTTGCCACTCCAATGCCACCCCCGAGCGTTTGTCCATACGCCCCGCCTCTCGTTACGAGCGTGAACCCATCTTCGTCCACGATGGCCTCTCCTTTCCGGTACGACGATTTTTGCTTCGTCTTCGCTAGATCGAACTCGAACCGTTCCATCCATGTATCTGCGTGTGTCTTGACGATGTCGAGCGGCGGCCGTTGAGCGTCGTATAACGCTGCGTAGTGGGCCAACCCCCGCGGTTCTTCGGATGATGGCCAAGGGCGCGGTACGGTTGGTGGGACGAGCGCTTTTTCGAGCGACGAGGCGTCGAGGAATACGACGTGGGCTATGCTGCCTGTTTTCCAGAAGGCACGCGTCGAGACAGGTGGAAGGGGTACGATGTTTGAAGGGGCCTCTTGCCGTTGCCGTCTTTTCTTTGATTTTGATTTCGGTGGTGGTTCTTCGCTCGATGGTCCAAGTGGTGGTGGAGGCGAGGACGACGTCGAGTCTGTCTCTTCATCTGCTTCTGCTCCTGCTTCTGTCTGGTGCGATAGGTCCCGATCGTACACAACTCGTTCTACCGTCCCGCAGGACCTGAAAAAAAGTGATATTTCGCGATCCGTGGCATCGATGGGGATATTGACAAGAAAGAGGGTCCTTCCCTGTGGATATATGACATCTTGAGACTTGGAAAGATGCGCACGGGCATAGAGGATATGTGTCGAGCTGGCGTAAGTGATCGGGATGACAATGAACCCCGAAACGAGCTTCGGACGATTTGGCATGGGCATCATTGCCATAGAAATAAGGAGTGTTGGAAGCTATGTGTAAGGCACCACGAGTCAGCTAGTTGGTTTTGTTTCACGCGTTCACGGCCACTCTTGGACAAACACAAGCCTAGGAACTATAGTTGGCCTTACACCAACACTATCGTCTAACCCCTACACTGGTGTCCACCATCACATTATGCTAACTCGACACATTTAACTTGGATGAATGTAGGGTATTGCCTGACATTGGGTGTATGCCGGCACGTGTTGAGTCAGCCACCTCCCGTTCATCAACTCTTACCAGATCGCTGTCATCCCCATGAGGGCTCACCAGAGTACTCGAGAAAGGTCCCAATATGCTATCCTAACCTGCTTCCCATTCCTCTCATCCCAGTTCTTGATCTCCCTCTGAACCAAGAAGTGCGCCACATCTTTCCCAGATACGTTCCGCCGCTCAGCGACGTGTTTGCCTCGATGACGTATGGTGCTCATATTTGTCCACGGAAGGAAGTAGCATAGGGCGATTTGAGCTGGAATGGGACCTTTTGGCTGCCGACGTGAGTGAGACGAAATGATGATTCGGGAGAGGGATCAAGTCACGAAACTGGGAGAGGGGATCCCGAAGCCTTTGATGAGTCCGGGTGTTCCTTCTGTCCAGTTGTGTGCATTAAATCGAACACAAGAGAAATAGAGATGCCATCGCAAGGTCCTGTAACCGACTAAAGATAAGAAAGTTGACGGGCCTGTCGTCATCTCCAGGGGCAGCTGCCCTAGCATGCTTGATATCTTGCATCACCCTGGTTTTTCCGGCGCAAATGTGTTTCTGGACCATTTCATCGCCATCAATATGACAGTGGCCCCTAAATCTGTTTATCATTTTATCATTAATCGGGGCCAACCACACAGACAAGACATACCAGGTAGCCTTATCGATGAAAGGCAGCCAATCTTCCTCAAAGCGTTAGTGTTGTTCATGAAGGTAACGTGCGTTCAGATTAGCTCGTGAGGGTCCTTATATATGCATAACGAGTGGATCTAACATCCGAGTCATAGGCTTTATATCTGGTAATAAGAGGCTGTGATTCTGCGCAGACGCGTCCATTGCATATCAGTAGAACTGTCACCGGGGTCCAGTTTTTTTTTTTTAATCAAAGTGGCATACGTGTTCCAGACGCTATCTGTGACAGACTACTAGATCATCTGGAGGTATTATACTTCGTACAATGCATCACAGCAACAAACATACCATAGATGTTCTCTGGGTACAGGGGTAGATGGCAAACGTGTCTTCGACCGAGGGAGGTCCTAATATCCAATACTGACTCGCTTCCCCTTCCACTCGTCCCAATTCTTGACCACCTGCTCAACCAAGAAATGCGCTACATCCTTCCGCGAAACAGTCCAACGCCCCGAGATGTCCTCTTCGTCGGCCAAGTAAGGCGTTCCCCCAGACGATGAGTCCCGAGTGTCCCCACGACACGCACCGTCCGTCAAAAGCGCAGGCCGCACCACGACCACGTTCTTCAGCGATCCCGGTATCGGCAGATTCACGTTCGATTTCCAGTCCCTGGTTAGCACCTCCGACCCAGGGCTGTCCTGCGTGTCCCAATCCCAACCCGCACAATAAGCCAATATCTCCTCCATGCCACATTTGTCCGCGTGCGGGACGGCGAGGAAGTAGCTGTACAGCGGCTTAAGTAGGAACGGAAGCTTTTTGTGACCGGCACGAGTGAGTCCCATGGACGAGACAGTGATAATATTCGGGCGAGGGGTCGGGAGGGTTTCGAGACAATTGAGGAGGGATCGAGTCACGAGGTTGGGAGGAGAGATTACAAAGCCTCTGGTGAGCTTGAAATGGGGCGTCCCGCCTGTCCGGCCGCGCGTGTTAGACAGAACACATGCGAGGTAGAGGGCATGGCAACTTGCCGACTGTAAAGATAAGAAAATCGACCGGCTTGCCATCGTCCCCCTGGGCGGCACTCCAGGCACGTTTGACATCTTCCTTGACTAGTGCATCGCCCTGGGTAAGTTTCGCTTTTCCGGCGCGAACGTATTTCTGAACCGTTTCGTCGCCTTCAAAAACGTTGGTCTTTCTCAAAAGGAAGGTAACATTGGCCCCTAATTCTGATCATCATTATTGAGTGCACCGCAACCTTGCCAGCCACTTCGACGAGAACATACCAAGCAATCTTATGGACGAAAAGTAGCCGATATTCCTCGATCCTCCGATCGTCAATACATTGACGTTGTTCATGGCGGTAACGTTCAAGTGAGAACTAGTCTCCTGGACCCCTTTTATATACAAACGAATCTTACATCATGTGTAGTCTTGTGATCATAGTCTTGTGATCATGGGTCTTGCGCAGTGCCACGTTCAGAACGTTCAAGCATTGCTGATGATCGCACGAGGTATGATTATTCAGGTACCGCTTGCGCATCCGCAACCTCGGGTACTCGCACGCACTGACCTCATGCATTATGTGGTATGGAGAGAGATGGTAACGACAAAACAAAACTGGAAGCGAGTGCAACAATCCCGGCTGCTAGGTCTGCCGAAACAATGCATCAGAATCGACTTCACTGTGATTGTAATCAAGAGGTGTTGGTTGACTGCGGGACAACATTGATGATCCTGCCATCATCACAAATGACTCTGAACCGCACTGGATTGCAAGTTAAGGAACGTCCGCAGTGACAGAACAGGACGCACGAGGTGTGAAGGCTTCGCCTTTCACTTTACGAATGCTCGTAAAGTACAGCGTTCCACTTCCTGCTTTCCCTCAGGACTACTGTCAGATAGAATAACCAGGAAGCTGTGCGTACCTCGGTGGCCCTTCAGCCGAAAGCTCACGTCGACATTTCCCTGCGGTAGGTTGATCTGCCAGACACAACATATCCGAGTCAGAATCGACACGCCAATATAGACTGAGTAAGACACACAGAACCACTAATCCACGGGTCGCCATTGAGGTACCATGTCGGCTCGAATCGTATGGCGTCTCCCAAAACCGCCTGCAACTCCTTATCTTCTCGCGCGGTTTGCAAGATCCGACGTACAACCGAACTCGAGAGACGTTCTTGGTTCATCGCTACGAGAAGGAACGCAGCCCACCCGGTAACACCGAGTGCAGCGAATGCGAGAATGGACGGCCATCGTTTCTGCGAATCCGGAAATCAGTTTATCTTTCGGAAACAAGATATGGCATTTCGTACTTGTATTTGGGGCAGGTCGTCGCGCGGTAGGGGCCGAGTATAATAGAGTTTAGGTTTCGATGGGGCTGAAAACGTCTCGATGTGAGGTTCCTCAGTTGGAGGTGGTGGTCGAGGGAGTTGGGTGGCTGTCGAATATGTACGTAGCCCAGTACGATATAGGCCGAGTGAACGAGTTCTTCGAACTAACGCTGACATGATCATGACCGTCGAAACTCAAAGTGAGTGGCTGTGCTCAGTCTTCGACCAGATCTTGTCACATCAGCGATAACCATCCACTACGTCCCGAGGTGACAGGCAGAACTGCGGAAGCATATACGAGCGGGTCGTCACTGGTGCCTTGATGATCGTTCCGGCTGTCTAAACCAGCCGGGAAATGGTTCCACTTGGGGGGAAATCGCATGATATCGGTGGCAATCCTGTTATCAACGCAGACTCCTATCCAGGGAAATCTTAGGAGCCTCACTCGTCAGCCTGACGCTTTCTCTTCACCATCACTCACACCAATATGGTTCTCCCCGGGAGCTCTGTTGTTGAGTACCAACCCTGCGAACTAGTCCCCGACGACGACGCGTCGGCGCTCCTGGTCGCTGAGTTGGTACTCAACGACATAGCCGTCGTCCAAACCACCCGCAAAGGAAAGGCGCGTGGTGACGTCCCGCCCAGCGACGAAGAGGTTGCGTTTGACCTCCAAGCTGCATCTCTGGCTTCCTTCGTCCACGCATTAGACGATCGTCGGTTCGCCGCGAGCATCGATTTTGCCATTGAATCCGATGTGCGTGAGCTCGGGAAGTTGACGCTGCTGGAGCAGGCCGAACGCGACGACCATCTGGCGGCGATAGCCATCCGAGACGGACATGACATGCCGCCGCAAACGATGTCACAACGGATGATGGAGCAGGTCATGAATCACGCTTCTAGGTCACTCCAAGCACGAAGTCGTCCTGCACGTACTGAATCGTCCCAGGGAACCTTCCCCCGTCCACGAGGAAGAACACAGCGCTACAACGGACACCAACTCAGATATAGCAGCCATCAGTGAGAGCACGGAGAATGTTCACATCACCGCAAGATCAACTGGTTCACACCAAAGGAGTTTCAGGTGAGATTTGCCTCCCAGAATGCACGCTATGCAACCAACATCAGATTTATAGGAGCCATGACAGATATTGCGAGTGTATTATCTGCGGGGACGACATCCCCACGAGGCGCTCATTCATGGCACCCTGCGCGCACCATTATTGTCGAGGTTGCATCGTAAGCCTCGTCGAAGCGTCCCTGCGCGACGAGGGTCTACCCATTGCGATGTTGTCAACTCCAACTCCCTTTGGCATCCGGTGTCTTCAGGTTCATCTCTACCTCGCTGCAGCATCAATTCCTCGTCAAGAGTCGCGAATACTCGACGCCTGCTGGATCGAGATTATATTGTGCTAACCCGAGATGCTCAACGTTCCTTGGTGCGTCAGGACATGCAAGGAGAGATATCCCTTGCAGTAACTGTACTACCGTCTCCTGCTCTCAGTGCAAGAACAACGCACACCTGGGAGAAGATTGCTCAGAACGTCAATCGTTGTTGCAACTGCGAGAAACGGCCACCGCGGAAAAGTGGCAGACATGTCCTGGGTGTCATGCCATTGTCGAGCTAAGCCAGGGGTGTTATCACATCACCTGCCGATGTTCGACGCAATTTTGCTATCTGTGCGCTGCACGTTGGAGGACATGTGACTGTCGACAGTGGGACGAAGAACAGCTCTTAAATGACGCCGAAAGACGAGTGCACAATGAATTCGGTGCTTGGGCGGCTGAGGAGCAACCAGTGGTGCATGCAGAACGGGTCCTTCAACGGATGGAGGTGTTACGCGAAAACCACGAATGTCAGAGTCACTTCTGGAGATATAGACATGGATGTGGGCGGTGTGAAGAGTGTCTCGACGTCTTGCCCATTTTCTTAATGGTCAGTCCTTGGTTTGGACATGCCCTGGATATCTGTGCTCATTCCACGATTGCAGCGCTGCATTCACTGTCAGACTCTCGTATGCAAGCGGTGCTCCGTTAATCGATTGTAAAACATTTCCTGTATGATCTCAGAACAAGAAGTACAATGTAAAAGGCAACAGTCAATGAAACTGATTACCGTGTGATTAGCTGGGCAGAAGATGATGCAGACGTTATGAACGATACCAACTGGCCCACCTACTCAGAGTCTTCCGCGCACGACACTCCCTCTTCAGACACTGTCAGCTCGTCCTCGTCGTCATCGGCTTTCTTCCGTTTACCTGGTTTTCTTGTCGATTTGGATGTCGTTCTGTTCGAAGTCTTTTTCTTGGCCATTTCTTTGTGGTCGCGATATTCCCGAATGACACTACGGATATCATCCGCCATGCTTTTCAAACTTTCCTCTCTGTCCCGGTTCTGTCCGTCCCTGACACCCATTCCCACCTCGGACAACGTGTTCAACACATTGATTTCACACTCCCACACCTCCACAGCCTCAAACGTGGGGGTTTCGAGTATGAGGGGAATGTCTTGAACTCGAGGGTCCGACAGAATAGTAAGGAATGCTGAGAGCTCGAGTGTACCTCTGTGAAATGTTCGACGGACAATGCGACTGGTGATGACCAAAGACATACAGTCCAATATTCTCGTGCCTGTCTTTTTTCGATCCAAGGGGGGTCTTGGAATCATTCAAGTGCATCCCACGGAGGTATGACAGTCCAACTTGTTCGTCAAACGTCACCACTAACAGTAGGGCTCACATTAGTCTGCCAAGGGTGTTATTGATATGTAACCGGACTCACTCGCTGTGCTGCAGGTAAAGTTAAATATTTGAAAGAAGTACATCACGAAAAGAGGAAACTCACTCCCAACCTGTTTTCGTTGAAATGTCATAACCCTGTAGGCGACGAAATCATAAGCCTTGGAATCGAATGGGAGACAAGATCACCCACGGCTGCGTACAGATGACCTAATACACGACTGCCTCAGCAATTTTACGGCACTACGAAGAGTGATACGCACATGTATCAAGACATACTCCGACTCTCGACTTGTCCTCGACCTGTTTGATAATGTCTCGCAATTCTGTGAACTGGGATCCTATGATATTCTTGGCACCAGACTAAGCATGCACATCATTATTACCAGCTCGCATATGAATCAAGCAAACCCGAGAACAAATGGTAACGAAGGACAGAACTCACCATGTTTTCAATGACAATTATGATCGATGAAGTCTCCTTATGCGCTCTATTTATACATCGAGCAATATGAGATATCGATTCTTCTTTGGTCGCATTCCCGACAGTCGAACCTGGGCTTTAAGGATGTACAAGTAGTGTACATGAAAAATTTCCGATCTCAAGACCACCAACAGAACTCACTGGAAATTGTAGAACATCAAGCCGAGTTGTTCGCACCGCTGGAGATCGTCCAGGAAACATTCATATGATTTTTCGCGCTTTGATCTGAGTTCAATTTTTAAACAATTTACCATGCTGGAATAAATGGCATTCCAAGAGTGCATACATGGTACTCACTCATCAGGATTGGCGAGATTGACGAGGTAGCTTCCATGTGGGAGAACGTGCTTCGGATCGTATCCGAACTCTTTCATGCGCGCTTTGAAAGACGAGACGCTTGCATCTGTTAGAGGGGGAGAAGACCATTTGCGCTGCGACTTGACAAACAGTGCAAACGCATTGGCCCTGAGAGAGTATGTCAAGACGATGCTACCAAGAACAAAACAGAGGAGGCACACCTGACGCGCGCCGCGTTCACGACAGAGTTTTCCACGCCCCCCGCTGCAGAAACGTGCGCACCAACTTTCCATGCCGATGATACGCGTGGAGGAAAGTCAGACGGTTTGGGAACAGGCTGTTCTTTCCTTTTGTGTGGTCGTTTTGTGGAGCTGGCATCCACGTCGTTGCCTGTATGCGTGTCTGGCCGAAATAACAATGGAACCAGGGCTCGTTCAGACTCACGCTCCTCTTTGGGTTCTATAGCAATCGTTGAAGGTGGCTGTTCGTCCTTCCTAGCGCGTTTGAGTGGTCGCCTTGTCTCAGTCCGAGTGGGTACTTTAGCCTCCCCTTGCTTCTCCTCAGGATCGTGTCCCGCAGCCAGCCGAGCCGCCCGTCTGGTCTGCACCATCTGCGCGGTTGAGCGGAAAAGGGGATTGCTGGATAGCCCTACTTGCGATATGCGCCAAGAAGCGAGAGCGCGGCGTGGGACATGGCGGCAAACCGCAAACATCGACGCAGGAGCCAAGCCAACCACAAGCACAATGCGACATCGTGGAGCCCAATCCGACTGTCCTGCTTAGTTTGATATCATTTTTCTCAGGTAGCGTCAACATAAACTTCTCGACCTCCGCGTCCGATGATTAGTCGAGTCGCCGCGAAACCGTACTGGTGCGGTGGAGCATTCAAGCCGAGGCTCAAGTGTTTGGTTTGGGGAGACTAGGAAATGTCACTGGAGCTCACTGCCACGTTCCTCTTCACAGCATCAGAACAACTGCTATGTCCCAAGTCTACTGCCGAGAGATCATACTGATAGGGGTCATCCGGTGAGCTTTCTAGCTGTCACCATTGGCAATGACTCGAACATCGACATGCATATGGTGAACATAGAGTACATTGACATCACTTTGAATCAGTCGGCCTACGATAGGCATGGTACGTGCATTACATGGTGAGTTTTCTCGGAAACACTGGGCTTGACATCAGTCTGACCGGTTGCGTTACCTTTCAAGTTGGAAAGTCATGAGGTCTGCAGATCCATGGATCAGTCCGACGATGTTTATGATCCTTCCGGGGGTTTTCTTAGTGATTAGATCATATACTAAGGGAGTCAAAGACTTACCAGATTGATAAGGGCTCGGGTGTTTGCACGGTACATTCGTGCGTCCTCGTCACCTTACAAGTTGCAGTGAAAATTCCTCTGCAATTCGTAGGGTGACGAAGAAAAAGAGCTGTGAATTGAAAGGAAAGCTATTGGAACCCTGTCTGATAGGGCGGGTAATACTGAACGGTTTGGACGACACATGGTAGGAATGAGCGTAGAATTGAGAGGATAAAGGGAAGGGGAAAAATAGATGAGTAGTTATGACGTCGTGGTGCGGACATCTCGATCATGATGTAGATAAGATGGAATGACAACGAGGATGACCTGGTAAGCGGAGCTTACTATCCTCCAGTCCCCATCTGCTTTCTTCTCATTAACAAAGTTGTGTTCAATTTTTACATTACAAATGGACAGACCCGCTCCTATAAATCCGCCGCCTAGACGTAAGCGACTGGACCGCCACCACGCATAGTCGTTATGCCAAAAGGCAGAGATACTGAACGACTAGCGTAGCGTTCAAGTACCAGCAGCGGGTTATGTACTGGTTACGGGACCTAGATAAGCCGATATGCTTATACTAGGACCTGAAGGACTTAATATCTTGAGCGCATGGGCTATTTGCATGAAAACGAAAATTTGATATGAACGGCGAAAAAAATGTCGCACCTTGGGGTAATGGTGAACATGTTCAGTGATTGTTACTGTCGAGTTTGGGGTCGTCATAGGAGGATCAGTGGGATGTAACCAACAATGAGAATGAAGGGAAAGATGGAAGCACGTGTACAATTGAATTGGGACTATAAGAATACGATCTGGCGCGCACATGACGTTGTGATGATTTTGCCAGATGACTTATACAAACTTCAAACTATGTTTCAATCTGGAAACGTGCTCGTTCAGAAAAACTACAAGTCCGACTGTTCCGGCCACGCACTGCGAATCGAATCGAAACTGCATGTGATTATGCAACGTTCAACCTAGAATTTCCGGTAAGAATGCGATATTTACCTGAATAGCATGTTGAACAAGAGCAACGTTCACGTCTTCCTCCTCTTGAATGTTCTCCATGACAGACACCAAGCTGCGCTCAACAAACCTACTGGTGGCAGCAACCAGCTAACGACCCATCCCCACCCCGACGCCCTCTCAAGCTTCCCAATACAAGACATCACCTCTCCGTCGAGATCTATGAGGGAACCCGAGTTGTCAATGACGATATCAGCGTATGCAACCTTGGAATTGATCGACAGCTGCGAATTGAGACGAGAAGTCGCGTCAGAGCGCGTGGACTTGTCTCGCGCCATCAGACGCTGCAGTTGAAGCTCCGGGGAACTGCCGAGGACGGACGATGAACCAGAACGTGCAAGGAACGAGAGAAATAGCAAACGTCCCACGTACCAGTACACGACGACGACCTTGCCCATCCACTTCCACAGACCCCCCTCGATCAGCAGTGGAACGACCACGACCACGATCTTTTCGCCTCTCAGCCATGCCTTGAGGACGCGCCAAAGGATCGCTCGCGTCACGGCTGGATGGACGATCCCGTTTAGAATTTTGCGCTGTCTTTCGTCGTTGAAAATGATGCTACCGAGCTTCTTGCGGTCGATGGGGCGGGTATACAAGCCTCGGTCATCTAAATCAACGTCTGACCTCCCGGGCGTCGAATTCACGGAAGAAGGTAAGAGTACATCCGTCCCGAAAGCCCTGACAATTTGTTTGTGTCCGGGAGTGCCTGGTTCGACGACTTGTCTCGAAATCAAGTCTGCATCGATGATTGGGATGCCATGGGAAGCGAGGAGCGCGGCGACGGTAGATTTTCCAGTTGATATACCGCCTGTGAGACCGACCACTACGGATCGGAAGGAATAAGAGATTGTTAGGATGGAGAATAGAATACGTAGATACCGAGCATGCGAGCACGTTGAATGCAGTCGCACTGGCATATTGACAATTGCCATGAAAGGCTTACCTAAGCTAGACTGCGGAGCCGTAAGGTCCGAGTCTCTCGAGTCGATGCTAAAGACCTCGATCAGCGGACGTCTATCGATCACGCTCCGCGAGTCGACCATTTTCACTCGAAGCGTTTTATGTTCGGAGCAACAAGGCACGTTCATATTGAAGACATAACGAAAAAGAAAAAAAAGTATATCGATCTACCAGACAATAATAGGATAACAAGGGGGAGACTACAAATAGAGAACGAACCGACCGTATCACACGATGAGATGACGTCCGTCCGCTTCGTACCAAGGGGGAGAGAAACGAGGCGTGAGACAGACGATGGAAAATTCGAGGTTCATACCACATGAGCATACATCTCTTTTTTCATGGTGTCATCGTCGAAAGAACCATGGTGGGAGATTGGTGATCGAGAAAAAAAAAGCAAAGAAGATCAGATGAGTGCGGAAAGCTCGGGGATAGAGGACAGTAAAGATGGACGGGACGGACTGTGGATCATCGAGTCTCCATCGTTCCATCTTTCACACTCCATCACTCCTTCTCTCCACCCACCTCTCCACCCACTCGACAAGCCTGCGCCCGAAACCTGCAAAAAACCATCCACTCATCGCGACCTGAAATGTTTGCAAAGAAGACCAAGACCGACGCAGGAGAACAGCATCTAGAGGAAATCCTCGGCTCTCGCACGTTTCTTCCCTCTCATCTCCTCCGGAGCAAGGCCTGAAATTGCCGGCGGTGACACGGTGTTGGTCGATTCCTTGGCAAAGTAATATGCAGCCGTATGTGCACGTTTCTCTTCCTATACTCAACCGCCGAATCAGTATCGGTCGGCAAATCGAAAAGGAAACCCTAGTACATACAGGGGAGAAATTAGGGTCTGGATACCTGAGCTCAGTCTTCTTCTTGAATGGCATGTATTTTTGTTCCAAGACTGGATTGGGAAGTACGAGGGGAGGCGGCTGATTTTGGGTAGACACTGACCCGGCAGGTGGGACTGGCTTCGCTTGTGGTACTGGGGTAGGAGGGCCACTCCCCACGGCAGGAGTCCCCGGTGTCCCAGCACCATTAATGCCAGAAGCGAAAGGCGAACCAGCAGGGACGAACGCCGGCGGAGGTCCGAGTGGCGGACGAGACACGCCTGGTTGGAATGGGGGCGTACCTTGAGGAAGTATACCAGGTGGGGGTAACATTGCACCCGGAGGGGGCATGGAAAACCCGGGCGGTGGAGGCCTAATATGTCATCACATCGAAAAGAACACGAGACAGAAGCAAATTTGTCAGCATCAATTGGACAGAACCCAGACAAACCTTGCAAGCGAGGCATGGACTTACCCTGATTGGAAACCGGGCATACCAGGTGCGCCAGGAAAGGGTGGAGGGAAAGGAGGTGGCGCACCTGGGAATGTCCCTGTAGGAGGGACAAATGGAGTGGGTGGCGCACCTGGAATCATCCCAGGGGGTGGAGATATTCCTGGTGGGGGTACCGAAATGGCGGGCATGGGAGGAGCTGCATATGCTTGAGGTGGTGCACCATACACTGCCCCACCCTCTGACGTCGTGGGCGCAGCAGCCGAAGTAGCGTCGCCGGAGCTAGCGCCCATGAGGGCCTTGTGCGCCTCCAGCTGAGCGCGAAGCTCGTCTTCTGACAAAGGTTTGTTCTCCACTTTGGGACGTTTGGGCTGTGGCTGAGATATTGATCCTGCGGCGAGGCCGAGTTCTATCTCCTTGCGACGTTTGTAGTCCGCAACGTCCGGCGCAGGAATACCCTCCATGCCAAAGATTTCGACTTCGTAACCGTCGCGACCAGGAAGGGCGTTCTCAATTCGTGGGAGGCTGTGGGAAGCATGTGGATGTGAGATGAGATACAAACCGAGAAGAAAAGTCGTTCACTTTTCAGGCTCCAGCTTATGTACTTGTTGAATGTGAACTGCAAGACCTCCTGCGGTGTTCAGACGACGAGGACACATGTTGCACTTGAAATGCTTGGCCTTCTGATGCTGCATGAGGACTGTATGACGAGTCAGGAAATGGGTGATAGCTAACAAAGGTGGACAGACCTTTCTCGTCCTCAAACTCTCGTTCGCAATACCAGCACCATGGACGGATAATCTAGTGGCCGATGAGATTTGTGGCTAGCTCCGTGAATTAAACTTACCGGCTTATTCTTCTTCTTGGCCATCGCGATGTAGTAGTTGGGAAAGAGAGACGAGGAAACTTTTCCAAACGGTGACTCCGGCTGATATCGTGGGAAAACGATGTATGACCTCGTGATGTAGTCGACCCCCTGCGACCCCTCCGTCAAATTACCTAATTATTCGTGAATTTCTTTGTTGTTCCTCGACGTCAGCGACGGCGACAAAATCTTTGTTCATCTGCAACGATGCCTGCCGTAGTGAATGGTATAACTGCAACCTCTGCTGCAAACGCAAAGGTCGTTAAATCCAAAAACCAGCTACGCCGCGCAAAGTTGAAGCAGAAGAAGGCTGTGGCTGCTGCATCTACGCCGGTGAGTCTGTTCTTTTCGTCTTTGTGTGGTGGTGATCAACCTCGCGCACCGTTCTCGCAGGAACCGAATGGAAACGCCGCAAACGGCGACGTGAACAGAGCGCACGTAGTACACTTTGATGACAATGTCGAGTACGTGGTTGAGCAGCTGGATGTCAAAGACCTCGAGGCCTTTTCCGACATCTTTGCCAAGTTCCAGGCTACTACGGATTCCTCGGAGGTGCGTCTCGCCCCGTACGACTTTCAGAACCCAACACATTGACGGCCCTTTAGACCAGGAGCACAGAGCCCACCAAAGGCGAAGTCATATACTCGGACGACGACATGGCTTCCGACGAGGGTTCGGATGATTCAGATGCCCCCAAAAAGCCGCTCTCGAAAAAGAAGCAACGGAAACTCAAGAGACTGACGATCGCAGAACTCAAACAACTCGTTCCGAAACCCGAGGCAGTCGAGTGGACCGACCCGTCTGCCGCGGATCCGAGATTGCTCTTACATCTCAAATGCTATAGGAACACCGTGCCCATTCCTGCCCACTGGAGTGCCAAGCGGGACTATTTGCAGGGCAAGCGAGGTATAGAGAAACCGCCATTCCAATTGCCGGCATACATTGCGGACACCGGCATTGCGACGATGAGGGATGCGATCAAAGAGAAAGAAGCGAACATGTCCCTAAAAGCAAAGACGAGGGAGCGGGTTCAGCCCAAGATGGGAAAGGTTGATATCGACTACCAGAAATTACACGATGCCTTTTTCAAATTTGCGACGAAGCCTGTGGTAACGGGCTTCGGGGAGATGTGAGTACATTTAACATTTCGCTTATGGTAATGTAATATGTTGACTATTGCACAGGTACTACGAGGGGAAGGAATTCGAAACGTCGTTAAAGGAGAAGCGGCCTGGTGATCTGTCACCGGAGCTCGTGGAAGCCTTGTCTATCCCACCTTTGGCACCTCCTCCATGGCTCATCAGCATGCAGCGATTTGGCCCGCCACCGAGTTATCCAACGCTCCGCATACCAGGTCTGAACGCCCCCATACCGGAAGGTGCACAGTGGGGTTTCCATCCAGGTGGATGGGGCAAGCCTCCACTGGACGAATATAACCGTCCGCTCTACGGAGATGTCTTTGGTGTGCTACCCAAAATCGGTGATGTTAATGTACGTTCGAGTGATCCAAATTTCTGGTTGCATGCTTAGTCACCTTACTCACAGATTGGAGAACCAATCGACAAGAACCCGTGGGGCGAACTCGAACCCGAAGAAGGTAAGCACCTCTTGGTAGTTCTATTTCAAGAGGCAGGATCATTGAACAACTTGAAGAAGAGGAGGAAGAGGAGGAAGAGGAAGAAGAGTCAGAAGCCGAAGAAGCGCCCGAGGCTGTTGCGCCTGCGGATGGCCTGCAGACACCCTCGGGTCTCGAAACGCCCTCTGGACTTACGTCGGTCGTATCAACCGTTGCTGGAGGTCTCGAGACACCAGACTTTCTGGAGCTCCGGAAGAGTGCGCCGTCGAGGGAGAGAGAGGAGGATACGGGTCCACGGTCATTGTATCAAGTCGTTCCAGAGAAACAAACGTCGGTACGGGGACTTATGGGAAGCGAGAGGGGATACGATATTGCTGCTGTTTCTGGGACGTCCGGAGCGCCTATACCCGTCTTGGGAGATGAGAGGGGGACCAAGGTAGGTTTGCGCCCGAATATCTGGTTCTCACTGCTGACGTGGGGACACTGCAGCGGAGGGCGAATGGCGTGGAGGTTTCACTGGACGCTTCCGAACTCGAGGGGCTCTCGGAGGAGGAACTGCGCCGGAAGTACGAGCAACACTCACGTGGATCAGCCGGAGTTGCCGGGTCGAAGGAGGACTTTTCGGACATGGTAGCCAAGGAGATGGCGAAGAAGAAGCAAAAGATGGACAAGGAGCGGGAAATGAAGAAGGGAAAGGAGTTCAAGTTCTGATATCTTTTCTTTCGTCTGTCTTTGCACTCGACTTGGTATTTATGCCGTGATTTGGTAGTCGGATCAGATGAGGACAGGGCTCAGGCTGTGCACCGGCGCACGCACTGCCTGCCGACCCCATCTCGAGTCTGAGTCCTCGGATTTCAGTCGGGCCACTTAGGACCTGATCATCGCACTCATCCACCACCAGTAGTGCGCTCGCGGCGATGAGCGTTTGACGCTGACGACACACGGCGACGACGTTGTTGTACCAGCTTCCGAGTACGTATTCCAGAAGCCGACCAGCGCACCCTCGTGGCTCTCTCTCTTTTCCTGACCGCCTCCTTCCAGCTCTGCGCCCACTGTTTTGCTCCCTTTTCCAAACCAAGATTCTCGGAGCCGTTAGGAGAGTCGAAAAATGTCTAGCGTGAGGATGTACGAGCACACGTTTTCAAGCACCGCTCTGCTTGGCTTACCTGGCTTTAAGTGCTCTCCAACCCCCTCCCAACGTCGACTTTGTGGTCGGTGAGTCGTGGCACCACTGGTTGGCATTTCTTCGGGAGCTGACGGTACCCGTGTGCTTGCCTCCCTCGTGTGGCGATAATCCGACCGGCCTCAATGCATATGGATTAGGTTATCCAGGAATTCCGCCCGGAGCAAGGGACCGGCCCCAGGCCGCTGTCAAGGGGGTATGTGGTCTCTTTCCTCTGTGCTGGCCCCTGATTCAACCGTCCCACCCCAATTTCATTTTTTTCATCGCCAATTTTCAATTGATCTAAATCCGCGACCCTCGACCCGGCGAACCCTCGTTCCACGATACTTGATAGGCCGTCGAGGTTCGCGTGGGGCCTGCGGGTGCCAAAGCCAAGTGGGTGCGCGTCGAGCTCAAGAAGATCGAGACGCTCCCGGGTGGTGGACAGGCAAATTCCTACTATGACCACGTCGGACCCAGCCCCATCTCGCTCTGGCAATCGAGCGAAGACTATTCGGTGTTACAGTCTGTGCGTGATATGTTGATTGTTTCTGTGCATAGCGTGGCTGATGAGGATGGCGGTGGTGATGGGTTTTGATAGCAAGATTTCCCATTCTTAATCCGCATCCCCGAATCCATACCACCTAGCATCGCGTTGGAAAGAAGTGGTGAGTTGACTCCTCATGATTCTCCACCGCCTGTCACTAAAATGGTCTTGAAGCTGGCATTCGATACGAACTCGTCGCAACAGTATGCACACTCGGCAAAAAGTGAGCGTTCTTTTCGGTCGTTTTGCCTTGTATTCACTAACCACTCCAAGGGGTTTCTTTCGCCGTCGAAAAACTGCTGTAATATCACAAGCAACAACGATCATCATCGACAAACACGAATTACATTCTACTTGGCCTGTCTATTCACAACCTGAATCGCGTTCGGTCCATCAAGACGGCGTACACCTCACCGTGGAACGTGGACGTACGTGCTATGGGCCGGGCGATCGCGTTTCCATCATGGCCATTCTCAGATGCGACGCTATCCATCCGGCCGTCCTACGTGGTTTCGAGTTCACGTTGAAAGAGACGACCATCTTCCGCGCTGGTCCTCAAGCTCCATCGAAACGAAGCGGACCCCAAACCAAAATATCTAACATCGGCGAGCAGAAAGTGCCGCTGAATGTGACGTTGTACAATGGGACGCAACATAAGGCCGAATTAGGGTGTTTAATCCCCAATACGCACACGACAACAACATTGAACGCGGCGCGACATATCGACATTACCTACGTCATCGTCGTGAGGGCGTGGATTGGACAGATGCAGAGTATCATGATGGAACTGCCTGTCATTGTGTCGAACTGGCCTCGGTGCGTCGGCTCGATACAGAATTCACCCATGGTATGACTAAAACATTGCTTTTATCACAGGAATGTCTCGGAAGAAGCTATCAGGTACGGTATTGGAACGTAGGCTCGACGTGATCTACTGGTTAACCTTCTTTGCCATTTGTTACAGGCGCATCGGCCCTGCACCTAATTTGTGTTTAACATCACCTTCGAGCCCTGCAGCAACTGTGCCCATCACTACATCCATCACCCGACCTATGACGGCCGACACCTACGCCCAAAGCCACCTCTCTAATGCAGATGAAATCGGGGTCAACTCCCGCCCCCCTCCGGCACCTCCAAAGCAGACTGTTCAATACAGCACAGTACCGAACGGCAATACGATCGCACCGCACGACGTGGACGATTTCGGTACTTTCGGAAGTGGATCTGGAGCGAAAGCGGCAGGAACGGTCGATCATCCCGGATATGGCTCCTCAGGACGACCCACTTCCCGAGGTGGACGGGGAGAAGATGTTCATTTGGGTGGAACGAGCACGGAGGGCGGTGCGGAGTCACGGCCGAGCATGAGACGAAGACGACCGAGTGCGAACACGCAGAGCCGGCTCACGATCACGAATTACAGCGAACAAGACGCTGCTGAAGGGATCAGTCCTCAGGTAATGAAGGCTGCGCGGCCGACGACGCCCCCTTCACGTGGCGGGCAAAAGGCGTGGCTGACGGCCGAAAACGAGAAGCGGATATTGTACGAGAACGCCGTGGCCAGAGTGCAAAAGGTACAAGGGGCAGCTGCGATGGCGAACGCGACGGCAGCCAGCGATGTGAGATTGCATGTTTTCGTCCTTATCGTCCAACTGACAGACGAATAGATTCCGTCTCCTGTGACCAACGCCGCCACCACCACGCGCAAAAAATTGAGCCCTTGGCCGACGGCAGAGACGGAAAAGGTTCGGTTGTATGAGCAAGCTCAGGCGACCGCCAAACGTACCCAGGCCTACGGCGTTTCCACACCATCTGTGCTGAGCCGCAGTAGCTCGGAGACACACACCCCAAGCTCCCGCGATAAACAATTCTCGTCGAACGCCGCTCTGGGTCCCACGATCTCGGCCGGGGCCGTCTTGTATTCTCATGCAGTGTCCTCCATCTCACCCAATGCCAACAGTGATCCTAGCACACCGAACAACCGTGTCGCGTCACCCTCTCCTCCGTCGTCCCTTTCGCGGGTACCCCACTACCCCTCAGCGGAAGAAGAGAAAGCGGCGTTGAAGCGTTACCACGAGGCTAAGCTCGCTGTGGACCGGAACCAGAACACGCAGTACGCCTCCAGGGAAGGCATCGGCGGCAGCTCCTCGGCTGCTGCGGCTGCGCCGGTATCCTACGATAGTCTGTATCCGGAACCGAATGGGTCGGAGCATGCTGGTGGATCGGACATACCTCCTCCGTTTAAATCGGCGGGCGGCAGTAGCAGTCAACCCCAGTATTTGAACGAGAAGGAGAGGTTGAGGAGGCAATATGAAGCTCAGGACGCTGCAGCATTAGCCGCCCAAGCCCAGGCACAGACGCCTCCATCGCCGCCACCACCTGCGGCGACTGCGCCCTCGTATACCGGCCCGGCGTCCGAAGAGCGTGGGTTGTCGGAAAAGGAGATTGTGAGAAGAAGGCCAGAAGAGCAAGACAGAGTGGCGCACCTGTTACAACAGCAACAGCAGGAACCGCCGACCCTCCAGCAGACGCCTCCACGTCTCAATGGTTTCCGCGCCCCGCCCGTCCCACCAACGATGAATGGCACCAAGCCTTTGACGGCTGCTGAGGAGAAAGCGCGACTGCACGCCAAGTACATAGCTGAGGAATACACAGCAGGCAACGGCCACGCGATAAACGGTCCCGCGCTGCGCCACCCGTACGCCACCG
>JBBPTO010000771.1:0-22663 GCA_038094155.1 Pulveroboletus cf. aberrans
CCGCCACCGCAAGTGGTCGCACACCGCCCGCCGTTGCGCGTTTCTTTTGCGTCGGCTGTTTCCGCTTATTGCCCGTGTTCTTGGTGGGAGATCCCCGCGGATTGCGCCTGAACGAGCAATGAATACGAGGGCCTTTTCCGGCCAGTATGTCAGCGCGTGTGAACCGGGTGAGTCTGAGGGCGAGTTCCCCTGGTACGACATAGACGTTGACAGAATAAGCAGTGGACGAAAAAGCCTCCTTGAGGTATCGCGAGAGGAGCAAGTGCACAATCAGAGTTTCGAGGTCCTATGAATGTTCAAATTATCGCCCACTATCGTCAGTTCGGCAATGCATGAGGGACAGTCCAAAGGAAACGAATAGCTTTGGCAAGAGAGAGAAGCAAAGTAGATGTCGCGACGGAGTGCATCCGTGAATGATTGAAAATGGTAGACGGATGACGTACGTCTTTCGATAGCACGATTTCTCCTCCAGCAACGGCATTATAATCCAAACGGACCTTTTCCTTGTCCTTCTTTCGTTTACCCCCTGCTTCGAACGAACCCCCCGCTGCGCCTCTGCATAAATCAGCCAGTCCGTTTATCGTTTGCCTCCCTCCTTCGTTATCAATGAACTGGATGATCTTGAGAACTTGCCATGCATCGAGGGTAATATCTTTGTGCAACGCCGTCCCCGCTGGACGCGTGCAATTGTCGCAATGTCCACATTTATCCATCGCACTCGATTCTTCAGTCGTCCACGAGGCCATGGAGAGGTCAGAGGATGCAGAAAAGTATCTAGAACAGATGTTACGAATAATCTGGAACCAGCACCGTGGAGGCGCGAGGCGGCAGTAAAAGACGTACTTGGCGAACAAAATCTTGCGGCATTCTTGCATGTCCTGCGCAAAGCGCAGCATATCGTGTACTGCATTGGGGTCAGATCAATGGACAAGAGGGTCATGCCGAAGGAGAAATGTGTTCGCACACTTTTCCTGTCCGTCTGTGTCCGAACATGTTATGGATGATTGGCGTGTAGCGTCTTGTGGTCTGTAATAGAGAATACAGTCTGCATCTCCACCATCTCTTCCAGCTCTTCCGGATTCTTGGTAATAACCATCGAGGGATTTCTAGGAATCAAAAACCACCTTAGAAAGTATGGACAGCAGACCAGAAGGGTGTGATACCCACCGACATCTGTATTCGTGATGGGTCAGCGGAAACGGGAAAGACAGACTTCTTCTTACCGTATGATGCAGTACAAACCTTACGTTCCCTTTGTCGATACCCAAACCAAATGCTGTCAAAAAATTCATGTCAGTATGATGTAGCGTCCAATGGTGCAAAAAGAGACTTACCGATCGTTGCGCAAACTACTTGAACGGAACCCTCTCTCCACTGTCTGTGAAGTACCTCCTTCTGAGCATCAGGTACGTCCGCGTGGTATACGCCAGTCCTTATTCGATTTTTACTCTTCTCTTGTAAACTAGTCGCAACTGTCTCCGCGTCCTGTGGCCCCTTGGAGACAGTTGTCTGGCACGCAAGTCAGACAGACTTGCCTTCTTCGATAGGCAATAGATGATCCCACTCTCCTTCTCGTGCTTCTGCAAAATGTACTCAGACATAACCGCAATTGCATCTTTTGAAGACGAAGGCTTATGAACCACCGCATAACGTAGATTCTTCCTATACAGCGGGGCTGAGAAATAGATAGTTCCTTCCCGGGGGGCGGCTGCAGGAAAAGGTAGATACCACTGTTGTAATTCGAGGGAGTGCAACCGCTACCTGTGCTGTCCACAACTGGTTTCATGTGGAGGATCTTGAGGATGTCTTGAAGGACCGTCGGGGGACAGGTAGCGGACAAGGCAAGAATGGGTACGTGGGGAAAGAATTGTCGTAAAACACCAAGTTTTTTGTAGTCGGGTCTAGCTTGCGTTGACGATGAACACTTTTTTCTGGCATGGATTACTTACCTGAAGTCATGACCAAGCTGGGAGACGCAATGAGCCTCGTCGATGACGACGCGCGCTAAGACCTCAATCGACTTTAAATTAACTTGGGTAGAATGGAGGACATACCAAGTTTTCCGCCCTCCACTAGTTTGCGTAGAAGGGACATGAAACCCTTACTCTTTGCGATCTTTTCAGGCTACTAGCCGTTGGCTACGCGACGGACATACACCAACGCAAAGAAACGTACAGTGACATAGCATAACTTGATCTCCTTTTGTTGGGCGGATCCTCGTGAAGATGCCATCGCCGTTAACCGCTGTTGAATCTCATTTGCTTGTGTCTTGGAGGTTCCACCGGTCAACATGACGGCATCAACTAACAAGATCACTGTGAGGAAAATTCTGTGTAATAAGGGTAAACTGACCACCAGCTTCCCTAAGATGCAGAATCTGGTCTGTAATGAGCGCAATGAGAGGCGAAATAACCAGAGTGCAGCCCGGCATTAACAAGGCCGGAAGTTGATACGTCAATGATTTGCCGCCGCCTCGCCACAAATGAAAACTAGTAAGAGGAGAATCGTGAGAAGCAAGAGAATCACAAACCTGTTGGCATTACGCAAACGACGTCTCGACCATCCATGTTGGCGTTGCAAACGCTGGCCGGTCCTTCAACGAGACTTGGTATCAGAAGTGAGCGATGTAGCTCACCCTTGCTGGCAGAAACGAAAGCTTGCGATTCCAAATACTTTCTTCATCGTACCTTTCAACTGCGGATCCCAATCGAATTGCATGGTATAGTCAATCGTCCCACTCGCTCTGGCCTTTCCCTTTCCGGTGACGGTCATGTTTCTAGTGGACTGTGCGTTGGATAATGTAGTATTATGCTGTCTCATCATTTCTTGCTTTTCTTGCCACAGATTTTGTCGCAGAACTTTCAGTTGCTCGATCTGTTCATCGACTCCGTTGATCTCGAATTCAAGAGCAGATAAGCGGGCATTCATCTCGTGTTTGCGAAGATACGATGATTGCTCAATTTCCTTGGGTGCATCCGCCATGATACCAATGCTCCTATGGTACTCGGTTCGAGACATCTCAAGGACAGCCTCCATCTGATGTGGCGTGTTTCATGTTTATGGTAACATGAGCGCGAATTCAAGCGAGCAGAGGGTGCTCACGTCGTCAGAGCCAACATGATCCGAGTCGTATCCGCTCGACTTCATGGATGACTTTGTGGCCGCACTTGCCCGGTCTCTTCTGACACAACGGGGTGAAACGATGCGATGACGTGTGAAAGGGGTGGCACTTAAGGACGCGACGCGTCTATTTGGGAATATTTTGACTCCGACAAGTGCGACAGTCAGTAGGCCGCGTTTCTGCAACTAATACACTGACTTAGAAATACTCGTACAGGCAGGATCAATCCAGCTGTACATCTCTGATCCACCCCAGGTTCAAGGAGTAGTCGAACTTGAAGTAGATGCTCAATAGTCTCATTATCAACTTCCGACCCCGAATACGAATTTAAGGAGTTCGCGTTTCCCGGTATCTAACAGTACATTAGCTGACTTCTTTGCTTCGGTCAGAATTAGCCCTGCAATTGCCCAGCTAATCCGCGTTCGGTCAATATCAGGGAGGAATATTGTCTCACAGCTACCCAAGAATTACCATCAAACTAATGCGTAAGTTGTCCTGTACTCCCCAATGCAGAAACGTAATTCATACTAATACTCTGGATATCTTCACTGCCAAGTACCTGCTCTCACTCAATGGAGGCAATGGCTCAATCCGCGATCAGGTCCAAGTCGACCGGATCCCTTGGAGGATGAATACCAATTGCTTTCCACGGCCGCGGAATCGTCTTCTGCAGTGAAAGAACCAGAAGAGACCGTTACTTCATTGACCTCTTTTCGTGTGTACCCCTCGGCGAAGCAACCTCGTCCTGAGATTGTCTTGGACTCCCCAGCGTCACTTGCCCAAAGTCTCTACGCTCGCTTCCTTAGCCTCTGGACGCCTTCGTTTACGTACGCCCTCCTCGGTGGGCAGTTGTTGAGTCTCGGCGTCACATTTTCTTCGGTTGCGACGGCCAAGTTGGTTGAACGTCGCTGGACCTTGCCTGGTACACAAATATTCTTCAGGTAAGTTGTCCGTCTTCCGACAGTATGTTCGTCACAATATCTTCTTGGATACATAGCTATTTCGCTCTCTTTCTGGTATTTACACCGTATACTATTCATAGATGTGAGTGGCGACCTTCAAACTATTGTTCCAGTCACTCAACTTTCTCAGATGGACTCCGCGGTTGGAGAAAAGTTGTAATGCAGGATGGATGGAAATGTGAGTCGTGTTGCTTTGCAGTTTGCTTCCTTCCTCAGGCCTTCCCACTCCAGACTTTCTCTTGGCATTTGCTGATGCACAAGGAAACTTCCTTGCCGTCAAGGTATGTGATGTGCATTAGAAGTCTCACTACCTTTCTGGACTTGACATGTCCACTCATAACAAGGCATATGAATACACTGATCTTTTGTCGTGTATGCTGGTATCTGCGTAAGATGCTCATCATGATTTTTCTCGATATTGACTTCCTTCGTAGATGGGCTATTCCAGTGTGCTTGTTTGTCAGCTGGATATATATGAGAACAAAATACCACTGGACGCAAATCTTGGTAGGCCTCAGGCTCCCTCTCCAGGAGATGTTCCCTTTAGCTCAGTTTCCAGGGAGTTGTAATTGCCATCTGTGGTCTTTGTCTTCTCGTCGTGTCCGATCTAGTTACTGGCAAAGACGGGCATGCTGAGAATCGTGCGACGGGTGATGGCTTGATGTTCGTGGCTGCCACCCTTTTTGGGATCGGTGCGTACACGCAAGGACACATCACTGACTTGGTTGACTCATCCTTGACATAGCGAACGCGACAGAAGAGTACTTTGTGAGGCATTCGCCGCTCTACGAGGTGTGTCTCATCCAACGGTCCCACGGTCCCAACTGCACAAAGTCTTAGGTGGTTGGTCAATTTGGCATGTGGGCCACTCTCGTGAGCGGCGTTCAAGCATTCCTTTTGGAACGAGACCTGGTTGCACTTGCTCCGTGGGACGGTGGAACGAGTGGGTGGATCCAGATTTTGCGTGTTTGTCACGCTGACTCCAATGTAGTTGGACTCCTGGTGATATACACAATATGTAAGCACTCAGATGGGCAAGAAAGATCAACGGAAGTTGAGCAAATGACAGGCTTGTTTACATTCTTTTCCTTGGCACCGTTGCTCTTCCGCACTGCTTCGTCGTCCTACCTTAACATGTCCTTACTCACTAGCGACTTTTACGGTCTGCTTTTCGGTACGTCTTCTCGTTGATAGTCGAAATTTGATGCTGACCGGAAATGAACAAGGGCTCTTTCTTTTTGTGTGTACTCTTTTCGGTACTGTTTGGTTACACCTTTTAATCCTTTTGGCAGCACTATTCCCCATACTGGTTGTATTTTCCTGCGTTCATTGTGGCCATTGCGGGTCTTGTTATTTACTTTTGGCATGCAACCCGTGCGTCGTCCCGTTCACTGCATCCATGTTGAGAGAATGGAGACTAATTTCGGTTGCGCATTCCTTGCAGCCGAAGAACAGGGTGAATCCGATGTCCGGATACCTTTGTACGTATCGAACGGAGATATAGAGAGCTAAAGCACGGGTTTGATAGACTAATGTCAATGAGCTCTATCAAAATGTGGCGCTGTGATAGGGAGGGGTGAGTACGACAAGGACAGGGAATGACTCGTAACCCTGTTTTGATGTTCATTATCCGCGTAAGGACAACATCCACTGCGTGAATTGGGGTTTCCTTTGATCCATTGGGCAAGTGTTCTCGTCCGCCATTTGTCCAAAGGGTTTGAGCAAATCGGGGGAAATGGAGCGATGAACCGTACGTAGTGTGAACGGACGTTCCTGGCGCCCGAGTACCCATCACGCGTACCTCCCTCCGTGATGACGTTATCCAGAACAGGTTTGTGGGGCGCGTTCTCCCTTGAACGTTTGAACTTGCATGCTCAGCGTGGGCGTAGCCAGTATGTCAGCGTCGTGCCCGAGGTGGCCGAAATCTACCGAGTTCCCGGACCGACTGCACATGACCTCCTGTACATACTTTTTTTGTTTCCCTCTCTTGTTTTTGTGAGAGAAAAAGGATCCGAACACGAATCGCCTTCACGCCTATCAATGTTTTCTGTCGGCGCTGATCTATCCCCATCTAGTTCCATCATTCCAGCTGCCAAGCACCCGATGAGCGGCAACAAAAAGAAACCCGAGGAGACTGTGGACGGTCTCAGAGCCTATCGTCCCTGAAATGCACCGCTTGGTCCTCGTCTGAGACAGTAATTCTCACCGCCTCTTCATAGTATCGCTTCCGAGTCGTTGTTATTGATGGGTTCAATACCATGCATGCATGAAAGTTTTATGTAAGTTTGTCGACGCCGCAACAGCGACACAGCGCGCGCGCTCGACCGTTCAGGTTTTGATCACGGTCACGGTGGCGTCGTGAGGGAGATCGACACCTCCGTGATCCGCCACGCTGGGTATCGCTAGTGATGTACTGATATCTCGCCTACGAGACCGATCACGGTAAGTTACCATGGCCATCAGATCATGCTACCCCGAGTCCTACTGCATCCCAGTTGGGCACCAGTGCGCGTCTAGTAGTGCTCTGTGTCTTCACACGTCGCACGACTGTGTCCGACTCTGACACCCGTCGGACATGCATTCCGCGATGAATAGGCATCATTGCCATCATCCGCTCAAGGTGTTCGTTTCATCGACCACGCACCCCCCCAACGACGGTCCTACCGGTACGCCTTATTTTAAAACGGACTGCACAGCTCGGTCCTGACGAATTCCTAGTCCACCGACAGGCGAAGCTCCCGCGATCGGTGTGCCCGGGTCGGCAATTCCTACTTGAGAAGCCAGTCGGATCTAACCTGGGGTAGACGGGGGAAAACGATGACATGCCGGGACTTGATCGCACCGGACGTCCCGCACCGTACGCATATGGCGACGGGGGCATCCACGTTACTCACGCGTCAGGATCGGGAAATTGATTCAAAGCGGGACCGGGTATCGACCTTTATAGTTCGTTGCCACGACAAGCGCCACTCGAACCTTGTTCCGAACGTCGTCGCTCCCGGCCTCTGAGGTGGGACAAGCTCAACCGTTGGACGGGGTTCGGTGGACAGGGGGCCACAGGGGCAAGGACCTCAGAATCGTCGCATCCGAGTCCGACGGAACGGACACGAGCACGCGTCGCTCGAACCTTGTTTTCCGACTTCCGTCCATGTGTTCCCCCCCTCAACATTCGTTCGAGATCCCAGATTCGGACGGAGAACGCATGCGAGTGACAGGCCTGTCGGATTATCATGTGGCACGCGAACAGATTAAGATCGACATGTGGGGCGCCTTGACCGCGTTCGAATTCGTTCGACCGATGTGTTCGTTCCATCACAAGAGGAGGAAAATATCTTTACATAAAAGCACGTTCGGTCCTCTGTATTCATCGTGGCTACGCGTCGTTGCGAACAAAGAAAGACATGTTAATCGAGGGTTAAAAGGACGGGATACCCAAAAAAGACCAAGTCATGATTGTGTTCCCCTCCCCCCTTCGCACGACTCGGTGACCAAGTCGTGCAACCCACCCACCATGGATGCACGTCCAGACAGAAAACATGATAGAGACAAACCATTACCGTCGGTACATGAGAAAGCGATGAAAATGAGATGAGATGGAACGCGGATGTCGAATTGTGGTACGTTTTTCACGTGTATGTCGACATGCATGGGACGGGAGGATTGAGGGCGATTCGTGTATTCGCTCGCATTCGGGTGGGAGTGTGGGATACGCGCGCACGTCGGGACAGATGGTAGTGTCGCTTCAGAGTCATGTTCCCCAGGCCAAGAGAATTTTTGAACGAAAAGAGAGGTCGAAAAGATCTGGAGAGGGAGACGCACAACGAATGCATGACGCAAAGGTGGAACTTCCTGACGGAGCTCAAATCTCCATGACCTCGAGTCTGAGCGCGTGCGCTTGCGCCTTGTCTCGTGTGCGCGCAAGTTGTCGCCCTCGGACGCCTTCCTCGCTCGATCGTTCCCCCGCCGCCAATCCTAGACTATCGTCCTCCATCTCCAAGTCATCCCTGCAGTGGCCCATCATCCTGTTTGACTCCTCTGCCGAAGATGGTTGGGAAGACACCATGGACGAGGACATGGACAAGATGCCTGAAGACGTCACGGAGGGCGACGAGGAGGAGGTAGAAGAGGCTGACGACGGCAGCACATCCCCTTTGAAGATCGCCAGCTCTCGCTCCAACGCCCGGTTGCGCTCTTCCAAGTCTCTTCCTCTCGAAGCCTGCACCGACACGAGCTGTTGGAGATATCGAATATATTCGACAGACTGTTCAGCACGTCAGACACGGGATGTATGCGCATATGGGACGGGTGGTTACCTTACGGAGAATCATGCCCTTGTTTGCCTTAATCGTCGTCTGCTCATTGCCGTTCCCACTTGGGGCGAGGCTCGCACTTCCGTCGGGAGAAGCAATAGCGGGCGAAGTTGGGGTTAACCCTTCGCCTTCCTCGCTCGGATCCTTTTTCACCAACGAGCCCTCCTCTGGTAAATCAGGCAAGCCCTCTTCCGCCGGAATGACATGCATTCCTGTCAGGCTCGACGTTCAGCAAATGCACCAAAGTGGAATCCATAGAGACCACAAACCAGCGTCGCCCAATATACCCGTGGAAAACAAGTCTTCGTTCGGCCCGGCTACCGATCCCACCGGTGGCGTGGTACCCGGCACTACAAGCGGACCGTCGCACTCGAAAAGGACGCCCGGAATCAGACCGGCGAGTTCGCTGATGCGTTCGTTGATGTTGTCCCGCCTTCGACGCTCAACTGCGTTATGCGATTCGCGTCGTCGGCGCCGTTTTTCGGACAGATGGGCGTCGGGATCGAGCTGCTTATTCACCGACGGGGCGGGTGCGACGGGCTTGGGAAGGCTGCTCACATGCGAGGAGGGGACGGAGGACGCGAGATGGTGCGTGGCGATGCCGTTGATGGATATGTTGTTGAGCGTCTCCACGTCGGTGGGGGATATGCCCAGACTCGGTGTGCCGGCGCGGTTGACTGGCGGATAAGCATAGTATGACGATGAGGGGGTCTGTGCGGGATAAGGAAATTGCGATTGGTGGGAATGGGTCTGCTGGAGACCAAAGGACTGGGAGAGGGAATCCGGGGTGGGGAGACTGTAATCTGGAGGGGCATTAGTTCCGTTAGGGACGAAGAAGCCTCCCATGGAGTTTCCGCGGCCTGGGATAACGATGGCATGGGGATGGGGCCGAGGCGGAGGGCTCGTGCTGGATACGTGCGAGGAGATGGAGTTGGTACGGCGGTCGCGTCGGGTTGATCGCGTCGGGCCGACGGAAGGAGCACGGGACCGTGAGCGAGAGCGATGGGTGGGCGACGGCGTGTGGCGGTACTGGAATGTGGCGGACGGATCTGGGTGAGGTTCGTAGCGCATGGAGGAGTTGAGTGCGGGCACGGTGGAGTTGAAGTGGGTATAATCAGCTGGGTAGATGTCCTGATGGTGCTGCTGCGGGGGGGCGGGCGCTGAGATGTCGAAGATGTTGTGTCTGTAGGTGTCATCGTTTGGCGAGCGGGAGTGGGTCGATCGCTCGTGCGAGGAGACGTGGGGTGTCTCGATCAGGTTTGCGAGCTCGTCGGAGAAGTCGATCTGCTGCTGCTGGTGCGGCGGATGGTGTGTGTGAGCCTGGGAGGGGAACTTGCGGAATGGCTCCGGGAGAAAGGAGATGTTGTGTGGCATGAAGAGCTGGTCGTCGCGGTCGTCTTCGGGGGTGGACTTTGGAGAGGCAGTGTGGGCGGGGGACGGTAGCTGAAAGCCATCTTGTTTGATGAGCGGAGGATATGATGCCATCGCGAAAAAGAAAATGGTTGGAGTGGGTATCTGGGCGACCAAATATCTTTCGGGGTCTCGGTCCGACTGCGTATGGGAAAGACCAGGCACACCACGCCTGATTTATTTGTCCTTGTTGATTTCCCCACATCTCTGCACGGCCCCGACTTCGGACAATTGCAATTCCAACAACCCTACCGAACCCTCGGATCCAGTGTACACACCTCTTGCCACCCTCATCCCAAACAATGTTCCGCGCCATTGCGTCGTATACGTTTCCCAACCCACGTATATCGCTCCTATGTGACGTAGCTCCTTTCGCGCGTCGATAATGCGGCTCGAACTAAACTTTGTCTCAAGTCTTTCCTGATTCAATTTATGGACCACCATGTGCGGTTCGCACGCGACAGACGCTGATGTTACACCGACGTACATAGTGCCTGAGCATGCCGTACGCACGCACACACTTACGTCGACAGCGAACCAAGTCTGTTCCGCCGGATCGACGACCGCGAACGCTGGCATCTACCCACACTGATCAATAAACAATGCGGCGTGCCGGAAACGGATACCAGTAGGTCGCCGGTGTTCCATGTTCCCTGTCGCGCAGGGTGGATGAACGAAACAGCCGTTTGTTGCACAGTGCTGAGGTGGCGTATTCTCAGACCTGAAGAGCTGGGACCCCACTCCCATGTTGGTCTCATCCCGGGGACGTCCTCGCGACCCACGGTCGTCAGGCTCAAGACCCAAGGTATTCCAAGTGGGCTATCCGCAGGGTCCAACTCTCAGGATCCCCAAACGAACGAGACGCTCGAGAAACTCACCGCCACTGTGACGTCCATAGTACGCCGCCGTCTCGCGCCCACCCCGTTTCCTGCTTCTTGTCGACACTTCTCGTCTTCGACGCCCATATGCATGTCCGCGGTCTTTGTCGTGTATCTGTAAGAGCGCCACAAAAAACCCTTCCTTCGCGTTTCGACAGATGAAAAGGGACGCCTTGCGTAGGATGCGTACTCGGGTTCGCGAATCGACACCAATTGCACCCAACTAGGTAGGGATAGGGTCCTCGCTCTGAATTTCAAACAGACTGCACCGTTCACGCAAGTGACTTGGCGGCCCGGCGGAAATCCGCCGGGGTCCTGTCCAACGATCAAGTCGAGTCGCTCGGACGATGCTCGTGCCGCGATGCAATTGACTTTGTTCTCGAATCGACCGATCAGCGCCATATCATGGAAGGGAAGGGAATAATGCCAGACTTGATGTTGGCACCATGACATTGTCGACGTCACGACAGCCGTTTCCGTTGGCCACGCACTCCACCCTTCTATGCTATTGTGTCCGGCACCTCGATCATATCTACCATGCTGAGTCGGTACTTTAGCATGAGCCCCTTTCCGCAGTGTGTGCTCGATAAGGTGCCAGTCTCCCGAAAGGCTTGTACGGCGTTCCGGCTCACTAGGAGGAATGAAGATCGCACGCTTCTCTGTTGGCTGAAGGAAGGGAACGAACGCGAAAACGAATCTGCAAGCTACAGCGACGCCACGCACTGCGACGAACAGGGGGAACGCGTGGTCGTGCCTCGAGAAGCGAAGTCGACATGATATCGGTGGCGATAACATCACGCCAGTCGGCTATCTGCGATGTATATAGAGACAGCGGAAGAACGTCGCCCTCGCCGGCGGCAATTCCATGACGCTGCATCATACGTGATACGGATTGGTCTGCGCACGCAGCATCGGTCAGCAAACACACGTAGCGCGGTGTAAGTGGCGTTTTAGAGGCCCCACCTTGTCGACTCATCCGACGCGACCAACAGGACGCAAGCGCGACGGGGTTCGTAGGCCGCTTCTAATCTCCATCGAATGAACAAAGCGAACCGCCGCGCGCAAGCACAGCCAATCTCCGTCTCGGTTCAGCTTTTCCCCGGAGAGAGCATTCCATTATCCGTCACGCATCGACCGCGGCAACGTTCTTCTTCTTCACCTCTCGTTCTTCTTAGAATACCTACCACCATTATCGAGCCGTTGGCTCATTTTGCCTTTGTCTGTTTCCCAGGCCGGAGCCTCCAGGAATCCATATGCTCCACGCCACCGGTGGTTGACATCGTGCTCCCAAACTCTGTCGGGGTAAAAGCATTCGGCCTTCCTTGTCCATTCGACCCAAAAGCCCGTTCCCGAAAAGATTATCCCTTTTTGCCAACGGAACGGGCAATGATGCGATCCGACCGCAGACGCTCTCATTTGAGCAAAGCTGACGTAATCCAGAGCTTCGCCAGACGAACGGGGAATAAGGGACGGATTACGCGTCACGACTTACGTATGATTTTATGGAGACTTCCCGGCGCCGCGTCAAGTTGCCGGTCCGTACGACGCCGTGATACGGCGGTGACAAATTGCAGAGACCCGGGACGCAGTGGGCGAAATTGGGATTTGAATCGCGCACGTTAGTATGTTTGGCGATCGCGGTGGAGTTTTGGGGCATGAAGGGACTGGCCATAAACTCGACTTGTTTTGCGTCTCCATCCCTGTCCCTCGATTGACGTCACGGTCGAGCCTAATCGTCAATGGTACCACGTCACTATGACCAAGAGTCCGTTGACGAAAAGGGACGTGCATCAAGGCCTGGATGCGGATATAGAATATAGAACCTGCTTATAGGCGATTGGATGACCCCGTCATGGAAGATGGAACAGATCCGAATCATCATCGAAGATTCTCCTCGAACGTCCTAACAAATGACGACACAGATCATGATGGGTACACGTAAAATAACTTGACTCGTCAGCAGGCGAAGTAAGGCACGCACTTTAAGACGGCAGATTGGCGAGGTTCAGCTTGCTTCGAGTCACACGCCTCCAGAGATGGTGACGCGGATCTAATAAATGACAGTTCGAATGGAGGAAAAGAATATATACGAACATGCCTGACGATATATGTATACACAGCACGTCGATGTTGTAAGATGGGAGCGTCCCAGTGTCCTGGTCTATTCAGGGGCTAAGGATGTTGATGGAGGCAGGAACGCGGATTACCGCATAGCAAATCGGCTGATCCGAGGGTACGGAACCTCTGCTTGCCGTCTTTGACAGGAGAAATGGATTAATGGACCATAGATGCTCGTTTGGGCGATAGGGTACGCGTTTAACCAAGGTTCAATCGATCTCGCTCCTGATTGGTTCGTGATCTTCGAAAATATCGTCGTGAGAGTGGGAGATGGAACAACTTGATGCCGAGTGGTGACTAAAAAAGGCTTAATACTAACGTCCTGAATGCGCCGAGATAAGGTGTCGAACGTGAGGAGTGTTATGATGAGCACGATATTGAAGACGTGACGACGGATGACAACCAGTTCTACGTTCGAATCGACGGACAAGCATTGAATGCAGCGTACGGAGTGGGGTCCTGGCCCATAGAGAACCATGATTGTGGGCTACACGTACCTTTACGCTTCGATTGCCAACCTTCCTCCGCCAACGATAGCTAGGAGAGTCCTCCATATTAAGACCACCTGGGGAAACCATTGAGTTCAACACGCAGGAGGCGCGCGCGATCTTGCCCAGCCTGCCGGCATGAACGTGCTTCCGCACCCCTATTACTTCAAGGACACCGCAACGGCCTATACCCTATAAGAGAAGGAGAACGCAATCAACATCTTCTGGCGCTGCGGCTTCATTTTGTTCCAGGGCGCTTCGATCGGCAAGGGTAAGGCCCATCGGCTTCCGGTTGTCATGCCATGCCTTCTTATGCCAGTTGTTGAGACGTTAAGGCGGGTTTTTGCAGACGGAAACCACGGATAAACGAGATAACGGATGTTCGGGGAAATGGTGAAAAAGAACCGAGCCTGGTGCGTCTGTATCAGGGTGAAATTCCAGGCCCAAGTAGTTCCACCCGTGTGCCCTGAATTACGATGTGCGGTGAAACTTCATCCCCGACGTTCCGTGGTGGCGGGAGGGCGGGACAGCGATCACCGAACATCTATGGACGCTTTATTTGGGGATCCTGTGAGGCAGGGCCCCCCATCACTGCGGGGTTAGCAAGGATGATTTAGTAACCCCCATCCTTGCGGATTTTATTTGGAGAGGCTAAATGTGTTTGCGTGTGAAGTCGACAGGCGCGCCGTCATCATCAACGATGACAATGATGGGCTGAAATGTCGGATCCACGTATGCGTCCACTCGTAACAATGCAATCTTCGACCAGAGGGAGGTGGCCGGGAGAGCTCTGAATATATCGTGGTCTTCTCACTGTAAAGTCTCCCGACCTGGGGAGATAAAGCAGTCACTGGTCAGATCGATGATGGAAGTGGTGTATATGGAACAGGCGGAGCTTTATTTATTTGATCTCCGACTGGACGTGACCATGCCTGGGCACCGTGTAGTCTTGGCTTCCCAAGTAGCATCACCGCGTCGACTTGTTGCAAGTGGGGTTGCCAACCGATTCGTAGATTCGGGGATCTGAGGTCCACCTGAAGTTAGAAAGAGGGCCTATGATTCATACCTCGAGCTACATGCATAAGAACTTGAGTTGAGAATTCGAGAGATGCAGGGGAAATGAAAAGGAAACAAGAAACAAGAACGAACCAACACCCTTCTTATTTGTATGTTTGTTCCACATGTCACCGATCACCCATCGTCTCGTCATCCGCGTCCACCTGACGCCGGCTTCACGGACCACGACCATGGTCATCTGACCTGGTCTTGCGCTCATGTTCTCTGTCGAGTTCCTGTTTCCAACTCAGACTGTATCGTAGGTTTACGAAATACCGGTGTACCGTCTCGTCCATGAAGATTGATATCGTGCATTGAGGTAGTCGCAGGTGGAGTCTGGAACGCCCAGAGGAACCCAATGGAGAACATGCCTTTAATGAAACAAGTCAGCTGGTGACGGTAGTGAGCGTCTTTGTCTGGAACGCATTTGACTGCGTATTTGTTTCCTTGTCATTTTATTCCTTTGGAACAGAGACATATAGGGCCTGGGAGTACTGGATGTGGAGTATTTGCAATGATCCTTGGAGGTTTCTGCGCAGACGACTACCTCTTCATGCGGCGATGCTTGGCTAGCCCGTTTCATTTAATCGAGTGCCAGTGGACATCCGGGCAAGTTAAACGGCTGTAACCAAGACAACTCATGCCTTTGTCACAATCTGCTTCAATGGCACGAGGGACATACAAACATTTTCCATAACTACATGCCAATCACTATCTACTTGCATCCTTAAGCGATATTCTCTGCTACTCCTACGAAGTACTCAGGGCTACTCCATTTACAAGGCTGGGTGTTTCGAACTGTTACATACATTGCCCAGCGGAGAGCCTCTGTGTGGTCAACCACTTGATGAGGTCGCCAATCATAGATCTGAAATAATTTCCAGTGGATCGGCAATAAATGGGACTCATCTACTTCGCATATATGCCTTGGGTTGGAGTTCCAGGCGTTTAATTTGGACATGACCCGGCAGGTGGCCTGGAGCGCACCATGTGACCGCCCATAGGAATCATCTACTACGCACATATCAGAAGTGGCAGCGACGTATGTTTTCGTTTGCAATTTAAATCAGTTATTCTTACTCCGCGTGTCTTGCACGACAGTTTCCAGCAATGTCTGAACCAAGAAAGCACGAATTTCCTGAATTGGTTGCGTATCAGTTGGTGCGGTGGTACCCAGGTATTACCCACATAGTATGTGTTCTGTGTCATATATCTCCCGGCCTGATGATAGTTCTATAAGTCAAGATGAATGAAAATCGGGGCATGCCAGATAGGTCACATGTAAACAGCAACGACTTACTGACCGAAACCTGCCGCCAGCGATTTTCCTCCGTTAATATTTTCAAATTGCATCTTTGGTCACACTTACATGATTTCCACAGTTCCCACACCAAAATTGGCTCTGACAACCTCGCCAACGAATACTGAGCCGTAACTAAGCGATGCACACCAACAATACAATCGACTATTCTTCACAGAGAGCCTCGATACAGCAGGACGTTCGAGCTCCTGGCTCCGACGTTAATGCGTCGTTTTGATCAACAGTACTCCAAGCATGATAGATTAAGTTTCCCCGCACGAAGTTTGACAGAGCTGGTAGGCTGAGATGGCTCCTTAGACTCTTGGTGACATATACACGATGGTACCCATTGTTAACCCTCAAACTTCCCCAAACACACATCGTTTACCAGTTAATGGTGTGTCATCACTGAGCAACATTATAATGATTCAGCCTTTTTGGAACTGACTTCTGTATTGTCATCCTGGTTATTCCATATCTAGGATTCATTGTATGATGCCCAGATACCGGATGTACTCTGCGCCTAGTCTAGTGACAACCCTCTAGTATAAACATCGAAATGTGGTCTCTACTACTTAGTAGATGGTTGTAAGCGTACACGACGTCATTAGTGCGCCAATCCATCCGCGACACATACGTCATCCCCCCATCCTCTCGTATATATAAGAGACCGCTATCTACGTAGACCCCCATTGTTCCTTTCCCCGTTTTTCCCTCTCAATCCTACGCTCGTATACGTTCTGTTCCGTGTGTGACGCCTTAGTGTAGCCGTCCCCTCCACGACGGCTCCCAATGGTGGAGGGTAGACTGCTCGAAATTCACAGCCTCAGTGAGTAAAATCATATACTGTCATCAGGACTCAAAGGAAATACACCTCCCTCGGTTAGTTGAGTGCTCAGGAAAGTACTTCTTGTTGATGGTGAAGCATGACTATGCTCAATACTCGCCGTCACATTGACATGCCAGTGATTCGTCATGACTTACTAGTAGGCTGTTTGTCAAATGTATCTTTTGAACTGTTTCTTCCAAGCAACGTAAGAGCAGGGGTGTTGTTGACATATTTATTAATATACTTCCTGCAAGACTGTAGACTAGGACCATCTGATTTTTTAGCCTGAAAATACATATCTGTAACCAACACTATCGCGACATCCATTTGGCCCACGAGCAAGAAATAACTAGGCATATAGTACAACTCTGATGCACGGCATGCTGTTATCTGGGTCATCGTGGCGCGACCATATCTTTTGACCGAAGACATAACAGAGCAACAGTGCACATGAAAAGACCACTGCCAGCCAGATACAACACTGCATCACTCCCGTTGGTATGGCTGAATACCTGGGCCCCGATCAGGGGGCCGGATATCCCCGTTAAACTGCCGAAGAAATAGGCCAGGCCCGTTCCGGTTCCCCGGACCGCAGCTGGGAATGGCTCTGGAGTCCATCCGTAGAGCTGCATGGCACATTTCAATGATTATGCCGAAAGAATAAACGCGAGGTTACCCACGACCGAGTTGAAAAGGCACTGGCAGAAGTATTCCAGCATGTTGAAGCCAACGTGGCTTGCCTGCGTATTCACAACACAGTAGAGAAAGAGAGATATACCCATGAACATGGACGAAAAGACGAGGGTCCATTTTCGTCCAATCGTAGGCGCGCGGACCATCAAGACGGCTAGAATGGTAGCGACGAATCCGGGAGGGTAGATGGTCAAGTAATCGACAAACGTCTGTCTTAGATTGACGTTGATTGCACTGTTCTTCCGCTGCAAGATTATAGGCAAATACATGAGAGAAATGCTTAAGCCTGTTGAGTCCGCGCTGAGATAGTATATTAATTTTGACGACGGTGAATCTCTTACCCCAGTCATTGAAAGCCCAAGTGATCCACACAATAATTGCAATCCTTGCCATTCTCCAGCTCCCGAACAAGAGTTTGAGCCGGGAGATCTCATTGACAACTCGTTTATAAAACCCAGTCTCGTTCTCGACAGGAGATTCACTGCATCGTTCATAAAGGGATTCCACTGTGAGGTCACAGGAATGTCCATTGAATGTAGCGATTTTCTGGATGACTTCCACCGCAGCATGATCATTCCCTTTTGATAATAAGAATTTCGGGGATTCATGAAACGGGAAGATAAAAAAGCGAAGAATGAAAACTGCAAGCGTGATAGAGGCCACGAAGAAGACTGAATACCGCCATCCCATATTGCCTTCCTTTGAGCAGCAGGGCTCAGTGCCCCCCGTCAGGCGACAGGATACCAAGGTTTGCGAACAGGAGTAATTTGGTATGAATCCATAAGCAATGATAGTCGATGTTACAACCCCGAGTGGTTGGAAAATCGACAGAGCTGCGAGAAGATAAAACCGACGCTGGGAAATGTCAGTCAGCTATAGCTGTTTGCGATTATTTCGGGGACAATACCGCTGGAAGGTGCTCGACAACGACTTAACCCCAAGCAAGAGTGAGTAAGATGAACGGGTTGAGGAGCAGGTAAGGCACTCACTAGTCGAATCGACGGGTATGTTTCCCCCGATACCAAATCCATTCAACGCTATCATCACCAGCAGACCACTGTATGAGGACACGGTACCGATGCACATCCCAAATACACCAGAAATCAAACAGGTGCTGAAGAATGCCACTCGACGACCTAGGACGATGCAGTCAACAAAGCCTCTAATATGTCGAAGCAACCATGCTCAAGCCCTGCACGAACCTACAATGTCGACCAGTGGACCCCATATGAACGCCCCCACGGTTATGCCAGAAACAAATGCAGAGCCGATGTTTCCAAGTTGCTTGTCGGAGAATCCGAATTCATGTTGAACGCTCGATGATGCAAGTGTGTATACCTGCGTCCACATGACGTCCATAATGAATCCGGAGCCACAGACCGCCCAAATCAACCTGTCACTTTTACATATGGGTCCCAACAAGGGTCAAATAGCGCACACCATTGATAGCGGCCCATGCCATGTTTGTGTAACTCCTGATCGATGATTGACGATTTGGTTGTTGGTTGCGCTGGGACTGACCCGGCTTCATCCACGGAGGGTTTAACATCGGCCACTACGGGTGAGGTTGTCATCGGCTGAAATTATGTTCAAGACAACATCTTCGCTATGAGGGGTTTCTTATATAAATGTCCCGGTACGAACCAGAACTTCCTATAGGGGATAAAACGGACGTCGGACGTACTTGTCTTCCGGTATATAATACCTGCACTAGGGAGCAGCACCAAGAGGGAAATCTGATTCAACTATTTCAAGTCAGCTGTATGGTCCGTACCCCACGGAAAATCTTCGTCGTGTCGAAGATCTTCCGTGGGCCTGAGTTGTTGTAGCTTCCAGACCTTGCGGGCCACGTAGCGGCGGTCCGTGAGCCGGAGTTTTTGGGTAGAGCTAGTACCATTGGCGTCAGCGTTACTTTGCAGTTGGGGAGCTCTGGGGTAGAATATAGCGAGAGACTTGTTTCGCTTCATTCAAGTTTACAGTCGAGAGGGTTCTGAAATGCAGTTTCACGTCGAGTCTGAGATCTGAGGTCTGCAATTCTGATGTTCCTCCGAGTCCGGGTTTCGGCGGCGGCGATTTTTTTTCTGGCATTACCCAAATCAGAACAAGCCAGCCGCTATAATGAGCTGATAGGCCGTGAATCTGCGCGCGAATTCCACTAACAACGTGGCTTTTTTTATTGCTTCTTTGACTTCCTGTACCCACAATGAAGGCACCATCACCATGTGACGCAGTGCAGATTCTATACTCATTGAAGTCATGAATTCGACTCCACATGCAGTGCACTCATGTTCGATTATGGTCGTTCAATTCTCATCGGGGTCGGCGGATTTCGCGCGGCCTTGACCCAACGGTTGATCGTCGCCGTCGCCGTTCCAGGACCGCAGGGTGCCTTCATGATATCTAGTTGCCCGTTATAAAAACCCTGGTCTGGCTGTCAAGCCCGCATCAATCCTCACACCACCAACCACTCCTCCACTTTTCGTACATATGCCCAGCAACAAGACTCATTTCATGGATAAGACGGCTGCCGCGCGCATCCAGTCCCATGCAGTGAGTCTTGTTGGTAGAGCGGTTCACCATGATCGTTGACCAAGGCAGGACCGGACCCACACCAATGCAGACTTCAAAGCTCGCGCTCAGAGCACTGCGGATCGCCGTACCAACACACAAAGCTCTGAAGCAAACAGCAGTGCCCCAAACAGCGACGGGAAAAAGTGATCATGTGAGAGTCGCACACAATGTAGGTAATTGTTCCCACATTGGTATTGTACTCACCGATAAACTCTTCAAGCTCCTGAGATAAATGGAACCCATGGGTGGAGAGTTCTGTAGTGTTCCGTAGCTTGGTTGATGTACTAATACTAGGTTGTCAAAGTTGTGGAATGCATTGAAATGATGTAGTGACAATTTCACCACGGGATCTCAGGGCGGGGGAGGAATCGTTGCAAGGTAACAGATGTCCGTCCAAAACCATGGTCACGGCGAGGATGAGGGCGCAAAGAGAGTTTGCAGGATTCGTAGACGTGGGCTGAATAGTTGTGTTCGCCTGATTCCGCAGCTGATCAATACACTTCCCGAGACGACGCCAAGCATGTTTGGATGACCAGATGACTGCGGGTGTTGGTCGGCAGGGCTTGGACCAATGCCAGAGATAGGATAGACGTGGCGCAACCGGTGCGGTACACATGTCTGTTATGGTTCGTTCTTACGTTATGTAATGTCGAAGCTGAATTGTTGAATGTCAGTGTTCGGTCCACTGAATGATCACCACGGCGGGAACGAGTAAAGGAAAGTGGGCAAACGGAGGTACGGTCAACCCCAAACACTGTTTTCTAGGGACTAACTCATTCACCTATTTTCGTTCGACCGCCTTGAGTTGTCGTCGACTGCAGGTAAGCCATGCTTACACGCTCCCTACACTCCATTACTCACATATTAGTCCTTACGGACTCGTTTTCTAGCTCGACGTGCTCCAACACCCCTTCCTTCCGGTTGCCTAGAAAGCACGAGTCAATTCTTCCCTCAAATTTTAACAGAGTCTTCTGGCATGTCTCACCTGCTCACGGATGTCCTCAACAGACCTGTCCGATCCCCCCAGTCTTCAGCTTCTCTGCTCCTTCCGCAACTGTCAATCCGTTAGACCCTCTAATGCACTGCACTCGTGTCCTTCCCTGACCGCAGCGCTTGGAAGAGGGTGATACAGACCACCTACTACCGAAACCAGGTAACGACCACGTATCAGCGCAAGAAAAGCTGCATTTAACTGAACAGTCCGAGTCCCTGCCATTAGACTCGATCCGAAGCGATACTAGCAGGGTACATCATAATGTTCAACCCCGGACCATTCTAGGGGTTGTCGAGACGGAAAGAACAACGCTAGTGGGGTAGATAATGATAGTACTGGCAAGGATGACATGAGCGTGGGGATTTCCGGTCTACACGAGATCCAGTTCGCTGCAAAATGAGCCATTGCGGATGCACGTTAGCATGCGCTACCCAAGGTCAACACCTCCGCAATGATATCCAATGTTTGTGACGCGTTGGACTAGAACGCGAGTCTGTAAGGGTTGTAGTACGTGAATGTAGGGAGCGTGTATGTGGCTTATCCTCCAGTCAACGTAGTAGTACGAGACAGGAAAACTTGAAGTGTGAACGAGCGGCACTGGTTGCGTTTAGCTAACTGTAGTGTCCAAATATGGTAACCTAGTGAAATTGAAGATAGCGTACACTAAGATGGACTGATCTCCAACAGTGAGTTCCCAGTCCATCAAAATGACACCAGGTTAGCCCCTTGATGAATGTGCGCGTTTCCCACGAGAAAACGAAGGTCTTGCGCTCAGAGTAACCCGGGATACTTCAGACGATCTATGTACTACGAATGTACCATCTCAAGTTGAACGTGAGCCACCCACACAACGCGCGTCATCCAACGGACCGTCGTCCATGGCTTCAAATAAGGCGGCACGAAATGGAATTTGACGAAAGAAGTCGGCACGTAGGGCGAGCAAACAAGAGAACGCGAAGCGAAGGTAAGACAATGAGAACAGTCAGGACAATCACCTACCACGTCGTCCTAGTCGGGTCTGCAAAGACACCCGTCGTACAGGTTTTTTATGGTGCATCTCCAGAGGACACCATCTAGTTTACCGTTGCAAACTGTGATCAAATACGCACTTCAGCGCATACTTTGACATGCAGCACAAATGGTTTTACACAAGTCATCGCAATAAGGCCTGAGACTAATGGAGCAGACGGGTGAGGACGCAGGCTGTGAAAAAAAGATACAACCAGTTGTTTTCCTCCTACAAAGAAGCAACATACGTTGGGCGCTGCTGATGCTAGGCCGGTGATAGCGATGAGAGCAACGAAGAATTCCCTGATAATATGCATGACTGAATATGAGACTGAGCATATGAGACAAGTGAACAGCTATAGATGGTGAAACTGAAATGAGACTCATATAGTGCTGACAACTTCAGAACCATGTGTTAGACCTAGTTTCGGGGAAGTGCACACGTGAAAAGCAGGAACGGTCGGGTCCGGGAGATGCCGAATGCTGCCACAGTGATTTCACCCTTCCAGCTAGAACAAGTCACCGTGTTTGGTGTTCTTTCACAGATTGCGTCACTAGTTCTGTTGTACTCCTGATATTGAGCAACTGGAACTTCGGAGCATCTGATCATACTAGCGCGCAATGTCGCCTATTTTTCCTTTTACATTTCTATACGAGATAGGCTCGTTATGCGCAATGGATCATTTTGGCCCAGGGGAAACGCGTAGCACTACCCACACCCTTCCCGATATGAGCCGCAATGACACCGTCATCGTCTATTTGTAGTTGCCGAAATAAATGGAACCTAATAAGTTAGACAGACGAAGGCCGGGCTACGTCAATGTGACTACCGAGACGAGAGGATGAGATGTTGAGGTTCCCAAGTGCGTCGCTTATTTACCGATGCTGACAATCATGACGGTCCGACGCCAAGTACATACCTCGT